>JAIPUU010000494.1:0-87500 GCA_020466095.1 Chlorops oryzae
AAGATCAAAAGAAAAACAAAGAAATAGAAACTAACAAAGATAAATTACTATTCAAAAATAATTTATACTATAAAATAACAAGAAAAAAAGAAAAAATTCTAGTGTCAGAAGAATTCTGTAAGACATTAATAGAAAACGTTCACAAGAATTTCTGCCATATCGGCGTAAAACAAATGCAAAGCAAAATATTACCGTATTATACAGCAAAAAATGTTTTGATAAACATAAAGAAAACATGCAAAAATTGCGAGATTTGCTTAAAAAATAAATCAAGAGAACAAGTTAAAATAGGCCTAATGTCTCATCTTGGTCCTGCAAGAAAACCGTTTGAAATAGTTTCCATTGACACAATCGGCGGATTCGGGGGCTCAAGATCCACAAAGAAATATTTACATCTTCTTGTAGATCATTTTACAAGATTTGCGTACATACTAACATCAAAAACACAAAACGCAAATGATTTCATTAGGTTAACCGAAAAGGTACTCAAAGAACATAACATAGAAATAATACTAGCAGATCAATATCCAGGCATAAATTGCAAAGAATTTAAAAATCGTTTAGAGCAAAGGAAAATCACGATAATTTTCACAGCAGTAAACGCACCATTTTCTAATGGCCTCAATGAGAGACTTAATCAAACTCTAGTAAACAGAATAAGATGTGCAATAAATGAGAAAAGTAAAAGATTAGCATGGACAACTGTAGCCCACAACTGTGTAAAAAAATATAATGAAACTGAACACACAGTCACTAAATTCAGTCCGAAATATTTGTTACAAGGTGAAGATACCTCAATATTACCAAATGAGTTAAGAAAAAACAAGAACAATAATTTACTAGAAAATGACAGGCAAAAGGCCTTAGAAAACAGCACAAAATACCACAATTACAATAAAAGTATATATGACAAAAACAGAAAAGATTATGACTTCAATGTTGGGGACTTGGTATATGTTGAACACGGTAATCGACTAAATCGAAAAAAAATTGGATGAATTAAAAATCGGACCCTATAGGATTCTAAAGAAAATATCAAAATCAATGTACGAAATTGACACAGGACACAAAAAATCAGAATCTAATCTATTTCATATCTCTAAACTTACCCCAACCCCTAATATAACAGATATAGAAAAGACCGAAGACGATTTAAAATAACTTTATATTATTCTAAACCAAAATTCTGTCCCAAAATTTTATCTTAGGGGGGGAGATATAAGAAAATTACTTCTATGCTAATTGAATGTAGTGCACAAATCAAATCAGTAATGCCGACCCTTATTGCTCGAATGCACGAATAAATGCACCCGTGGCGTCAGTATGACGATTTATGCCAAGAAGTGCGCATGTGAAATAAAACTAATAAAAATAAAATAATTTGTAAAAGCAACCAAGGAACAACAGCGTGAATAACAACATTGAATGTTGTTTCTTTGTTACTTACAGGTAGGATTTGTAACTATTTTAAGTGATTATGTGATAATGTGTTTTGTACAATTCAATAAAAACGTACTTTGTTACTTACAGAGAAACAATTCATGTGTTATTTCCCTAACCTCACAAAAGAGAGACAATTCAATATAAACCCACAAACATCATTATATTTATATCCTGTGTAAAGTAGTCATGGGATGCTCAGACTTCCTGTTGAGTCCTTAAGAGGTTATCATTTGTTTCGAATTCCGACCAAGACGCTTCGAGCTCGATCAGCCTTCGCTTGTAGTAGTCCGTTGTTTTTCTCTTAGTCGGATCCTTTTTAAAGTTGGTGGTTAACGTTTCAATCTTTATTGCAGTTGCGTGTTGCTTTTATTCCAACTCGTCGAACTGTGCTTGTTCCATCGCGAAACAAACGCGACGAACTTATACACGATCTTAAGAATAATTTAGCGATTTAAAAACGTGGCGAATTTCTGCACGAACTTAAATCCTGGAGCCACCAATTAAACCGAAGAGCGTGGTGCCGTCGAATTCAGTGTCATGTTACTACGTTCGCTGCTAATTCGTAACATCTATGTTTAGAATTCAATCCACAATTGTTTATTTTATGCGATCAGCAAAAATTTATGTCGCAAGAAAACTTTGCATGTAAGCGAGAATATGTTTGTATATAAAAAACAAAGCAAAAGAAAAGAACAAGAAAAAGAAAAATTACTGCTTAAGCAATAATGAATTAATATTGAGCTTCATTGATTTAAATATTGATTATCTAGCAATAATAATGTATAAAAGAAATGAAATTTATTAATAAACATGAGTCCAATTGAAACCATTGTGTGATCAACTTAGGGACTTGTCTTCGTGTATCAACAGTTTATGTGCTGCTTGGTACAACTTGAATTCTGATATCTGCAGTTCATGTGCTGTACGGTTTTTGAATTCAAGCCGAAAATTTGAAGTAAAAACATTGGTGACCCCGACAAAGAACTTCTTCTGAGTTCTGTCGTCAATAAACAACAAAATTTTAATACATTCGAGTAGTTCGTCGCGAATAAAATCGTTTATTATACCGAAGTCAAAGTTCGCGCAACTCGAGCGGTCTCACTGTCAGCAGTAGTTATATCCTGAAGGATTATCAAAGGCTGGACAGTTGAAAATATAGCAGATCTTTTTTACATATAAAGAAGGACTACTACAAGTGATCAACAGTTCAACAAACAAACTTATTTCATATATACAACGCATAATGGAGGAGTTTAAGCAGCTAAAGGCGGAACAAGAAACTACTACGGAAAACATTAAAACGATCATCCGTAATTACCAAAAAGATTCACCATCGCGAAAGAACAATGCAGATTATTTCCAAGAACGTCTCAACCGAATAAACAGGGCATGGCAGCACTTTGAGCGTGTGGACAACGACATTCGCTTGATGGAGCAAGTTCCACTCGACGATGATTATTTCACAAAAGACAAATATACTCAAACACTGGAGCTGGTGGAGAAATTTAAAGATCAATTAGAAAAGGCGTTATTGGACTTCAAGGCTTCAGCTCCACATGAGCGGTCAGGAGCAATCCCAAAAACTGTCCCTACGTCAAATGGGACAATTACTGAAAGGGACAACCGGCATTCTACAATTGAAATCGGACCCTTGATACGGAGACAACAGGCAATGATGTCTTCTCTTTCAAGACTGCTTCAAGGCACAGCAGTAAACGAATCTCCAGAACATGGAATTAATGCAATAAGCAAACTCTATGACCACATTCAACAAGCAAACTTTGAAATTCATGAACATGTCAGTGATCCAACACAACAAGGATACGACATGCATGAGTTTATAAATATTGAGAGTGAAGATCATAAAAAACTGGCATCTCTCACCAACTTGATGAAGGAATCCAAGACACCTTCACGAGGCCGACCTGAGATAAAATTACCAAAAATATCAATACCGAAGTTTGATGGCAATCTCTTGAAATGGCAGACTTTTTCTGATATTTTCAAGCGTACTATTCATGAACAACCACTGCAGAACATAGAGAAAATGTGGTATTTAAAAACCAACCTCACTGGAGAAGCAGAGAGGTTGATACGACATCTCAACCTAACAGAAGAAAACTATACATCAGCATGGACAATTCTAGAAGAACGTTTCAACAAAAAACGAGTACTTACTGGATTCATCATTGAAAAGATTTTGGCGCTTAAAAATTTAACACCTGAGAAAAACACCGTTCGCAATTTTCATGACACCATACATGAAAGTTTGCTCGCATTACAAAACATAGGTGTCGACACCGATCAATGGAGTCCTCTTCTGCTGCATATTCTTGTTAAAAAATTGGATCGACAAAGCCATATTCTATATGAATCTTCATTACAGTCTCCTAGAGAACTTCAGAGCATACAACATTTCCTAAAATTTTTAGAACTTCGATTTCAAGCTCTGGAAGCCGTTGGGGGTAAGGAAAAGGCGGATTCAGCAACGTCGGCCACAGCAACCAACTCTAAGGCATGCAAGGTATGCAGCAAAGAAGGTCACCCGATCTACTATTGCGGAAAATTCTTAAAGATGTCTCCAGTAGAACGACTTAAATGGACACAAAACCACAAGTTGTGTGTCAACTGCTTTAAAGACGACCATCAATCCAAAGGCTGCTCAGCTAGATCTTGTTCTAAGTGCCCAAAAAAACATAATACTTTATTACATTTAGAACAATCTAACAGGTTGGCTGATAAGTCCCCGGTCTAACAAAGAAAAACAATTTTTTTTGTCAAAATTCGTTTTTATTATTCAACATAGTTCCCTCCAGAGCGATACAACGATTATAACGACTTTCCAATTTTTTGATACCATTTTGGTAGTACTCCTTCGGTTTTGCCTCAAAATTGGCCTCAGTTTCGGCGATCACCTCTTTATTGCAGCCAAATTTTTTTCCTGCGAGCATCCTTTTGAGGTCTGAGAACAAGAAAAAGTCGCTGGGGGCGAGATCTGGAGAATACGGTGGGTGGGGAAGCAATTCGAAGCCTAATTCATGAATTTTTGCCATTGTTCTCAATGACTTGTGGCACGGTGCGTTGTCTTGGTGGAACAACACTTTTTTCTTCTTCATATGGGGCCGTTTTGCCGCGATTTCGACCTTCAAACGCTCCAATAACGACATATAATAGTCACTGTTGATGGTTTTTCCCTTCTCAAGATAATCGATAAAAATTATTCCATGCCCATCCCAAAAAACAGAGGCCATTACTTTGCCAGCGGACGTTTGAGTCTTAACACGCTTCGGATACGGTTCACCGATCGCTGTCCACTCAGCCGACTGTCGATTGGACTCAGGAGTGTAGCGATAGAGCCATGTTTCATCCATTGTCACATATCGACGCAAAAACTCGGGTGTATTGCGAGTTAACAGCTGAAAACACCGCTCAGAATCATCAACACGTTGTTGTTTTTGTTCAAATGTGAGCTCGCGCGGCACCCATTTTGCACAGAGCTTTTTCATATCCAAATATTGATGAATGATATGACCAACACGTTCCTTTGATATCTTTAAGGCCTCTGCTATCTCGATCAACTTCATTTTGCGGTCATTCAAAATCATTTTGTGAATTTTTTTGATGTTTTCGTCGGTAACCACCTCTTTCGGGCGTCCACTGCGTTCACCGTCCTCCGTGCTCAATTCACCACGCTTGAATTTTGCATACAAATCAATTATTGTTGATTTTCTTGGGGCAGAGTCCGGAAACTCATTATCAAGCCAAGTTTTTGCTTCCACTGTATTTTTTCCCTTCCGAAAACAGTATTTTATCAAAACACGAAATTCCTTTTTTTCCATTTTTTTCACAACAACAAAAGCTGCTTCACAAAAGACGCTCTATCTCACAAACTAATTGACTTACAGACGTCAAATTTTGACACGAATCATTTGAAGGTTGCCACTACATAAAAATAATATGCATTTAATACTAGCAACGCCATCTATGTGTCAGACCGGGGACTTATCAGCCAACCTGTTAAGTCTTCCAATGACAAAGGTAATGTCACGTCAACAGTGGCTACAGAGCAAAAAGAATCAACTGTAGAAAAAGCAACAGACACACAGGCTACGGTAGCTTTATCCAATCAATCATCAGCTGGGTACAAGTTCGTTCTCCTTGCAACAGCAAAAATAAGATTAACTGCGAATAACGGTCGCAGTTGCGAAGTCCGTGCACTTTTAGACTCTGGATCTCAAATCAACATAATATCCGAGAGGACTGTAAAAAGACTAGCACTGTCTCCCTCAAAATCATCTCTTTGTATTGAAGGAATCGGGCGAAACACCCGACAGTCAACCCAACGAGTGAATGTTGCATTGAATTCACTAAATGGAAAGTATTCAGCACAGCTAGAAGCGTTCATTCTACCTTACATAGTATCTGCACAGCCATCATGCCATATTGACACATCAGAATGGAATCTACCACAAAACATTAAACTCGCAGACCCTGAATTCTTCACACCAGAAAGAGTCGATGTCCTTCTAGGAGCAGAATTTTACACTGATTTACTTCGGCCGCAACAAATAAAATTAAAATCTGGATGTCCTAGCCTACAAAATTCAGTATTAGGATGGATAGTTACTGGAAAGGTAGCTGGAGAGCAAGGAAGTTCAACAACATGCGCAGTTTTCAGTGAAGACGAAATTGCAACTTCAACAATGGTGGAAAAATTCTGGAAAATGGTTGATGCAGACGAGGTACAACGACAAATGACAGAATCGGAAAGATTATACGAAATTCACTTTGTTCAAACTGTGGCAAGGACACACGAAGGCAGATACATGGTTCACCTACCTCGATTGGGAAATGTATCTGCGCTTGGAAATTCATGTCAGCTAGCCCTTCAACGTTTTTTTTCATTGGAAAGACGTCTCAGTAAGGACGAGAACCTAAAAATGCAGTATGTGAACTTTATGAATGAGTATGAGGCACTAGGGCACATGAAGGAAATTCCAAAAGATGAACTATTGACGCCAAGTTTCTTCATACCCCATCATTGTGTGTTGAAGCCAGACAGTACAACAACAAAACTGCGCGTTGTATTTGATGGTTCAGCAAAAACTTCGACGGGGCTCTCACTCAATGATGTTCTGCATGCTGGACCTACCGTTCAGAGTGACATATTCGCAATTCTGCTCAGATTCCGGATGCATCGTATTGCATTTACAGCAGACATTGAAAAGATGTACCGGCAGATTCTGGTTCATGAAGCTGATCAGAATCTTCAAACAATTATCTGGCGAAAAAATCCAACTGAATCAATCAAATACTATCACCTAACTACTGTAACGTATGGGACTACTTCAGCACCATATCTAGCAACAAGGTGTTTAAAACACTTAGCACAATCAAGCATGAGTAAATATCCAATTGGAGCTCCCATTCTGCATTACGATTTCTACGTTGATGATTGCCTTAGTGGAGCCGATCTTTTGAGCACAGCACTGGAAGCAAAGACGCAACTTACGACAATGCTTAGAGAAGCCGGGTTCAATCTAAGGAAGTGGTGTTCAAACCATCCGCAGCTCTTGGCGGGCGAAGCCTTAGACGAAGGGGAAATAAGCCTCGATTTCGACTCAGATATTGATAAAGCACAAAAGGCCTTGGGCGTGATATGGTTGCCTAAAACTGATCAGCTTTTCGGGAGAGCATCCACAACAATATCCAACAAGACACCAACAAAAAGGTCAGTTTGTTCTGACCTCGGCAAAATATTTGACCCCTTGGGAATATTTGGTCCAGTTATTGTAAAGGCCAAAATATTCACTCAACAGTTATGGCAACTCAAAATATCGTGGGATGAAGAGCTACCAAAAGACTTACAACTTGAATGGAACCAATTTCTAAAAGGATTCACAGGTTTGAACAGCATAAGAGCGCCAAGGCACATCTTTAACCATAAGACGATACAACCAAATAAAACGCAAATTCATACGTTTGTTGACGCATCAGAAAAGGCGTATGGGGCAGCAATTTATGTTCGATCAGTTGCCACAGATGGAACTATAACAGTCAATTTACTGTGTGCAAAATCAAGAGTAGCGCCGATCAAGAAACAAACATTGCCTCGTTTGGAACTATGTGCGGCTTTATTAGGAGCTGAATTAACTAAAAGAGTAAAAGGTGATCTTAAAAATTTGGATGTTACAACAATCTTTTGGACTGACTCCGAAATTGTTTTAAATTGGATTAAATCATCGGCATCCTCATATTATACATTTGTAGCTAATCGTGTCAGCAAAATTCAACAGCTTTCCTTGCCAACTCAATGGCATCACGTTCCATCAAAGAATAATCCAGCTGATGTTCTTTCACGGGGAATTTCAACTGAAAAATTTAGAACATATACCATATGGTTTTATGGGCCATTATTTCTCCACGGAAGCCAAACGCAATGGCCTCAACAATCGTCAAGTTCTCTTCAATCGTCAGTTGAATTGGAATTAAAACAGAAACCAATCGTAGCAATCATCAAGGCTCAGAATAGTTCAAGTGAACTACTATACTCAATAAATCATCGGAATTCGTTTAAGTTTTTGCTACGTACAATAGCTTATGTGATCAAATTTGTTCAACTTATGAAGACCAATCATCAAAGAGTAAATCCTCCATATCAGAAAGGTCCTGAACGCAAGAAAATACATTCAATCATGCTGCAACCAGAATTAAGTCCTTTTGAATTATATACATCCTTGCAATTCATCGTTAAGACAATTCAACAATCTGAGCTATTAAGTGATATTAATAATCTGAAGGCATGCAAAACTATCGACGCATCAAGCCAACTCAACGGACTAGCACCCTTTTTGGACGATCACAGCGTATTAAGAGTAGGAGGACGGCTTGAAGCAGCATCTATTGCCTATGATGCCAAGCATCCGATGGTTCTCCCATACAATAACCCAATCGTTCGACTATTGTTTAAAGCAAAGCACGAAGAACATAATCATTGTGGGCCTCAAGCGTTATTGTGCATCATAAAACAACAATTTTGGCCAATCAAAAGAAAGATTTTGGCTCGCAACACAGTCCACAATTGTATTCGCTGCACCAGAGCAAAACCTCACTTGATGGAGCAACTCATGGGAAACTTACCAGCTGATCGAGTAACTGCAGCAAGGCCATTCTTTAAGGCTGGAGTCGACTATTGTGGCCCCTTTATGGTACACTATAAGGGAAGAGGAAAAAGACCCTACAAAGCATATTTAGCTGTATTTTGTTGCTTTGCAACAAAGGCTGTTCACCTTGAAATTGTAAGCGATTTGACAACTGAAGCTTTCATAGGTGCCCTCAAGCGTTTCACAGGAAGGAGGGGCAGATGCAAAACGTTATACAGTGACAACGCTACAAATTTTGTCGGAGCAAAAAACCAACTGGAAGAGCTAAAAGATGCAATTTACTCAACAACTGCCCAAACCCAAATCAAAAGGGCTAGCAGTGATCTTGGAATTGAGTTCAAGTTTATACCCCCCAAGGCACCACATTTTGGAGGGCTATGGGAAGCTGCAGTAAAATCTGCAAAACTACTGCTTGTTAAGGCGATGGCCAGCGCATCCTTCACATATGAGGAGTTTGAAACAATAACTATCGGAGTAGAAGCCATACTTAATTCAAGACCGTTAACACCAATGTCATCCAATCCGAACGACTTGACTGCACTCACACCAGGTCACTTTATCATCGGCGAACCTCTTACTTCACAAGTAAATCCTAATAGAGCATCCTTAAAAAACACATTAACAGCAAGATGGCAGCTGGTGTCAAATGCAAAGGATGAATTTTGGAAACGGTGGCATGTAGAATATTTACATGAACTGCAATATCGGAACAAGTGGCAACAAAGATGTCAAAATATAAAGGAAGGTGACATGGTGATCCTCAAGGATGAAAACTTACCAACGATGAAATGGCCATTAGGTAGAGTCGTTCATGTGTATAAAGGAGATGATCAACTAATTCGAGTAGCAGATATAAAAACCGAAAATGGCGTGTTTAAACGTCCGTTACAAAAACTCGCACCACTTTTTAACGAAGGAGACCAAAATGAGAATTATGAACTACCACTAAAGCGGCCATCATCAGAAACAAGTCCATCAAAAAGGAAATTAATTTCCACCAGCTCTCTGGTTACAACACTAATAATGTCGCTTCTCTTGATGCCATTAGCCCTTGCCGGATCAGTCAACATAACAAATTTTGATGCAAATCCGGGAATATATTTCGAAGGAATTGGAAACACAAAACTAATAAGTGGCAGTTGGAAAATCTTCGTATACTATGAGCTGAAACCACTCTGGTCCAAAAACAAGATGCTAGACGAAGGAATTCAAACACTTAGAGGATTATGCAATAAATCCTTGGATAAATCTTGCTACGCATTTGCACACCAATTACAACAAACTGCAGAAGAGCTCATTCAGGAAGAAGATCTCATATCACCGACTCGATCAAGAAGAGCAGCGTTAGACATTGTAGGCAATGTTGCCAATGCCCTATTTGGAGTACTGGACTCCAACTATGCTGAACATATGGCGGCAACCATAAACAAGGTCAACAGCAATGAAGAATTCTTACTGCATTTAGTAAAAAATCAAACATCAGTTGTTGATGCCACAATCAACATTTTAAAGGAGGATGCAATCAACACAAGTAAACACATTATAGAGCTTCAAAGGGCAATTGAACAGGAGTTCAACCAATTGGGAGCCGAACACACAAACCTTTACAATTCACAATTAATGATATCGTTGGTAGTTCAACTTTTCATGCTATCATCACATATACACAAAATTCAGGCAGATATAATCAACGCACTCACTCATTCAAACCACGGAAACATTAGCCCGACCATATTGACACCTCAGCAATTGAAAAGGGAAATCAGTTGCATAAAAGGACATCTGCCCGTTGGGCGAGCTCTTCCAACAGATGATGATGATCTTTTACACCTATATAAAATCATGAAAATAAAGGCAGCAGTTACTGCACATCGTCTGATGTTCAAAATTGATATTCCACTTGTCAATCATCAAAAATTCGAACTTTTTCATCTGATTTCAATTCCCACAGTTATTAACAGCACTATGCTTTCAATCAAACCAACTGCGCAATTTCTAGCAGTCACTAATCATCGAGATGAATATGTCACCTTGAGCACAACCGATTTTTATAAATGTAATGAAATTATTGACGACACCTTCCTCTGCCCAAACATTCAAGCAACAATTCGAAAAAATTCCGGCAGCTATTCTTGCGAAGTAGCCCTTTTTAACAACAGAACCTCATCCAATTGCAAGGTTGAACACCAATTCAATAACATTTCACTCATTCCAACTTGGAAACCGAATAAGTGGATTTTTGCAGCTAGAACTGCAACTGAGCTTACAGCTGTGTGTGGAGACAATGTCCAAGAAGTCAACATAAATGGTTCCGGCACACTGTCCATCCAACCTGATTGCGTCATAAAAGGTGCTTTTTTAACAATCCAAGGCCAGGGAATTACTTCAACCATAATGCATTTATCATTTCCCGCATTTGGAAATATAACCTCAGTTGCAGAACCTATGGAATTAAAAAGAGTACTAAATTTTGACATTCATCAAGTAAATAATAAATTGGAACAGCTCACCAAGGTCCAGCAACAGTTACATGCCGACTTCCAGTTTCCTGAAGAAATCCAGCCATCCACACTGCATGATGTAACAAGCTATACTGTGATCGTGCTCATTATATTGACAATTCTCTGCTTGAGTATTTGGAAAATAAAAACTAAATGTCAGCAAAGAGCTATTCGACTTGGGACACCACCAAAACCTACTCCACGCCAGCAAAACACAACAGCTCTCGAAATTGTATAAAGAGTTGAGTAAACAAGATTACTCAACGGAGGGCCAGAATGTTTAGAATTCAATCCACAATTGTTTATTTTATGCGATCAGCAAAAATTAATGTCGCAAGAAAACTTTGCATGTAAGCGAGAATATGTTTGTATATAAAAAACAAAGCAAAAGAAAAGAACAAGAAAAAGAAAAATTACTGCTTAAGCAATAATGAATTAATATTGAGCTTCATTGATTTAAATATTGATTATCTAGCAATAATAATGTATAAAAGAAATTAAATTTATTAATAAACATGAGTCCAATTGAAACCATTGTGTGATCAACTTAGGGACTTGTCTTCGTGTATCAACAGTTTATGTGCTGCTTGGTACAACTTGAATTCTGATATCTGCAGTTCATGTGCTGTACGGTTTTTGAATTCAAGCCGAAAATTTGAAGTAAAAACAATCTATTTCACAAAAATTTGCTGGGAATACCGTGGCATCAAATTGGAATTTCAACTGGAAATGTAGAAATTTGTCAATTTTATTAAGATGCCTTGCGAAGATCGTGGTCATATTTTGTCGCAGCATATTCTATGTCTGAACTGCCTCTCGCCCAGTCATCAAATAGAAAATTGCAACAGTACCTTTCGCTGCATTAAGTGCAAGAAATTGCGTGAAACGCTTCTTCACTTTCCTCATTCAACGGGTACACAAAAGGGTCTAGTATCCTCAACCTCAACGGCGCCTCAAAAGGCTGACGGCCTAAGACGAGCCAACCGGCGCAGGTTTTCGTGCCACCGAAGATTTCGAATTTTGTAACCGCCGATTGTCCCCCCACTTCGCAGCCACAAGCGCAAGAATCGGATAGCCACACTCCATACTTTTGCCTACCACGCCCACACACTTCTTGCATCAAGAAGACCGCCTTTTAGTGCGAGCACTTTTCGATCAAGGTTTTTAAAGGACATTTACTGTATCACTGAACAGAATCAGTTACAATTGAAACTGACAACATCACCAAAAGAATGCACCCAAGTAGCGAGAAGTGTCCGCTCACTCGCGCCTCGCCACGCTCCTCGTGCACGCATGAGATCGACGCCGTTGTACTTCCAAACCTAGGGGGTCACTCTGTATCGCGTTTCGAAAAGCAATGCGATTCGAAAGTCAAATGCGTTTCGAAGGGAAATCGGCACTCGGTTGCGCTTTCGCATCTGCTTTCATAAAACTTCACGAAAAGAAGGAACATTCGTCTCGAAATTTCAAAACTATGCAAATTGCTGTCAAAATACTGAAGTGAGAGTGAATGAAAAGAAAACTTGTATTTCTTTTTATCGTTTTGCAAGTTAATGTTGGGAAATTCCACGCAAAATAGTTCTAATGATCACACCCGTTTCAGCCATATTGACCAGAAATTAGGTCATATCATTAGCTGTTAACTGTTAAAAGTTTTCTTAATTACAAGTCCCTGAGAATCACATCCTGTTTGTTTACAATATTTTTAGCTTAAACCTAAAAAAAAAAAGATTGTGACGAGTGTGACTAAATGGAATTGCCCTGTTGCAAATTGCAAGAATTTCTCTGCACGTTACAATTATAGATCGCAGGTCACCTACTCCAAAGCATTGGGCACCGCTTGTGTCCTGCACCGAATCCTCAATTAAGGGCAAATGTACTAGATTCCATTCCAACTGATTCAGACTAAAGTATTGCCATGGCCCTCTTCCGGTGTCGGGAATGCTCCTATTCTTAATCTTGCCTTCCAATGGTTTTTGTAGTCTGTAAACTCTTTTAATTATTATAATTCATTGTAAATACATATGTATATCTAAACATATTAAACAAAAACATATCGCGCGTATACAACAAGAGTGCGTCAACTCAAAACTTGTCAAATTGGGGTAAATGCAATAAATGTGTTCACGGGTCACCTGTCTACCTAAACCGACACTCATAGTTGCTTTTTTGTTATTGCAAATCAGCGCAAAAAACAGTTATGTTAGTTTGTTCGTCATACAAATGTACCTAGACTGCATCGGTTAATGTGCATTTTTTGAAAAATTCCAAATTTTGAGTTGTGACACTCTTGTTGTACATGTGCGATATATCTTAATTTTTCGAACTACATCACAACCATGTGGCTATCGACATTAAAGACCGTTGACCATTTTTGCCCAAGATTTTTAGCTACAGCTCGCCCTTGCCCAAATCGGAATGCGTTTTCATAAATTCGAAGAGAATTTCAAATTAAGCTGGCTTAGTGCAAGCGTTTTCACTTCAAGTGTCCCTGCAAAATAAATTTTTTTAAATAAACATACTTAAATCGCTAAAAATTTGATTTTGACTTGCAATTTATTTAATTTTCGTACGCTTAACAGCTTTCGCAATCAATTTGTTACTTTCGAATAACTTTGAGATTTGCTTTCGCGATTCAGAGTTTTGCAGTCCATTTCGCGACAAGAAGTTATGAATCATGCACTTCCTCTTCTGGAGGACGTGTCTCAGGAAAAGATCGACGGCGACGTACTGATCGAAAGGCACAGGCTGGCTAACGCCGCCAGAACGCAAATTCAGCTTGTCACCACGCTCGACGCCGTCAGCATTCACAAAAATTTTCTCACCGCAAAGTAAATGCAACAAAATCAAAAACCAATTTTTAGTGCACTTAGGTATAAATAAAAAGCAGATCACAAGGCTAATTTTTCGGTTATTTCAAACATCCAAACGCCACTTGGGCGAAAATTCTATTTAACTTGTAAATCAATTGCGAAAAAACTTTTAGACGCGTCACGCAACCGCCGGCCGACTAAATAAAAACCAGGAAAAAACCCCAACATCTTCGTCGAGATGAACAGGTACGTTTATTCATTTTTTCAGTGACATTAACAGGCAGTTCACCATAAAATTTGTCGTACCATCTCGTTATTTTCTTTTCGCCTGTTTATAATTAAATTATGATGACCAAGAAAGAAGGTTTCTAAGATGGGTGGCTTTTCCTCAGCGATTATGAAATTCCATGGAAACAGACGACGTAGGCCCAGATGTTAGATAAGAATTTTTTCCAAACTTCTTGATTGAAGAGCGGTTTGCAGGAAATACAAATTTATGTTTTTTCTTTATTTCTATAAGTCAGTGTTAGACATATCTGTCAAGGATCGCCACTGGTGACAGATATTCTAGTTAAACCCTTTTTTCCAGAGCTCTTTGCTTTGGTCGCAAGTTCACCAAACTCACAATGACACCTACACAGACCCTTGAATTACTATGACTCATAACTTCGATTTCGGGTGCTAATTATGGATTTGAATCCGCTGTGAGAACGTTTAAACTGATTTTTAAACCGGCTTGTTCTTTGGTGAGTTGTGAAATTTTTTTTCCCAAAGATTTGTCTGATGTTGAACCGGCCGATGGTAAACGAACTTCCTGGATCCAATAGTTGTCATTTACTCCTGTATTTACTTGCGCAGGACTCAATTCTTCGTCAATTTTGTCTATCGGCATCTAAGGATCACGTCGTGGTCACTAATAAGGAGATGTTTATCGTGCAGCAGTACGATTTTCTTATTTTGCAGGAAGTACATACTGGATCACAGTGAAAAAGAGGTCCAATCCTGAAATCGAATAGTTCGAAAAGAATAGGCCCTCCGAGTTTTAAGTAATTATTATTTCTTTTAGGATATCTAATAATAAGTATTGTTATGAGACCAAAAAACCTTATGTTAAATCTATTTTACATAAGCATTCAAGCATACTTTTTTTTGTTGAGAAAAAAGTTGCAAGATTAATAAAAAATGTTTATGATTGCTGTTAAGGAAATGATTGCTAGATTTCTATTGTAGATAAATACATGATATGATTGCTGTTAAAGCCATATTTGCTCTGTTGCTATATAACTTGAACGGTAGGACTGAAAGCGGATTTTAGACGCTTTCTTATATTCGAAGTTAGACCGCCAAACCGTTCCAGAACTGGAAAGAGTCCTTCACAAGAGGTGTAAGGGTTTACAAGTCATAGAATTCCGAACGAATTCAACCAATGCTTTTCACCTGAATAGTGAGCAGTTATTTTTGGTTGAAGGTACTCATATATTTTTTTAGTCTTGTATGAATTCGATTTGAGAGTTGTCCTGGTTGTCCGTTGCTTTGAGCACGAACGCTCCAGCTACGCGTTTGCTGGATCCGTAGACCAATTGTGATGGGCGTGCATTGATATTTTCCTTGATTTAAATTCGGAAACCTAGGGGAATAAGAGGTAAAGTTACTCCCAAGTTATCGTTTTTATAACATATAATAATAAAGCTGGGTGGTAAGCCGTAGGGCGCAGGTGTTAAATAACCAAAAGTTTCGTTAGTTCTTTGAAAAATTTACTTTCGAATTGCCGAGCTTGGTGAGCAGTTGCTCGAAGTGGTACACCAAACCTTGATATCCACGATAATCAGAACGCAAATGCTACTTTTCCTGCAGTAATATCTTTCAATGGGCAAACTACCAGCCATCGTGAAAAACGGTCAATCAAAGTCAGACAATAGCGTAATCCGTTGGAGGGTGGCAATAGTCGACAGTATCCATAAAAACATGTTTCAGACTGGCTGAAGCTGCCTTATCCTTTAAGATAGGCGCTTTGTTGTACCGGTGAACCTTGTTTTTTCGGCAATTGATACAAATCTTAGCCCAAAGAGCGTAGTCTTTATTCATACTAGGCCACACGAATTTTTCCGCTACTGACTTGGACGTCTTTTTTCGTTGCTACGACAAAGATTGTGAATCAAATCAAATACAAAATTAAGCAAGTGGAGTAATATCATAAAATTAGGCTGGTATCGAAAACATCGTCATCAAGATAAATAAATTTCTCCTCTCAATATTCAACAATGATCATTGACAGCAGAGCGCACAACATCATAGGAAGAGTTCTCACCATCAGTGACCCCATTTTCGCGTAAAAGAACGAGGAGACGATCAATGAAATTCTGAAGGACAAACATTTTCCAGACAATATAATGAAAAGCCTATTTAGAAAATACAGAACGAGAAGACGGCATACCACATCAACATCTTCAAAAAAAGTGAATGCTGTCGCATATGTACCAGACCTGGGTGAAAAGATAGAAAAAAAAATTTATTTGATGATCAAAAAACAAAACTAGCTTTCGAGGTTAACAACACGGTAAGAAGATTTCTCAGCAACACAAAAAGCAAAATTGAAAAAATTTAAAAGAATAATGTTATCTGAGAAATCAAATGTGAAGGAAAATGGGGAGACAATGTGACAAAATATGTATTGGGACAACGAAAATAAACAAAAAGAAGAATAGCAGAACATGAGACAGACCTTAAACATAAAAAAAACTCACAATAGAGATTCTCGACATCAACAAAACACATTAACTACAAATCAGACACAGACAAAATGACATACAGCTACAGACACCTGATAAACAGTAGAAGACAGAGAGAGATATTGAACAAGACAGTAACTCTGAAGACAACGATGGAAGAACATATTTTGTTTGTTTTTTTTTTTTTTTTGTTAAGTAGTTAAACTGTTTTTATGTTAATCATTTGGCATTTTTATTAGCAAAGTCCATATTATCGTTCGTTATATAAAGATCAAAGTAAAATTTGATTCCGTTTCAATATGTATATATCGCAAAAAAAACCCATGTATATATTTTCAGTTCGTCACCTCGATGATGTCTTCAATGTAGAATACGAAACACGTTTACAATTTAATGTTATAAAATTAAATGATAAACGGTTATTTTCAGTAATGTTATATTTTATTTGTATTTATGGAGTGATCGGCAGAATACAGCCAAAGCCAGTATCAGCCCGATCACTTTGATGATTCTTACAAGTGTGTCCTTTTCTTACAAAATAGTCTTATATTTATACCAAATTTACATTGTGAAATAGAATGAGTGTACTTCGAACTCTGTCTCGATGTGCTAGTAGATAAGGGTCACTTCAATTGGATTGCACATGTGCAATCGATTTAAACATGATATTAAAGTAGCGACATTCTTTGGTTTGGTTCGAATGCAATTTGACCGAGGGGAAAATTGTTGCTGTGAAATAGAGAGTCACTACGTTGAGTAGTAGATAGACGTGTGAAATGATTTAGGTCAATAATTGGTTTGACACTTTTTGTTCGTTCTAAGAGTAAATGGCTTTAGATAAAACGGTGTCGTTTTACGGCGTTAGACGAAATTCCGAAATGGAATTTAGAAATGTGATGTTGCTTAAGTCAAGCTGTGAACTCAAACGTACAACGTGTGTGTTCGCTTGTGTTTGTGGGCAAAGGGAAATCATATATAGTCAAATCAAGAGCACGGATAAATCACGTATCTGGGATGACGGCGGCGTCGGGCGGATCGGGAGATATTGATAATTCTGCTGTGGTTGCTGTTGTTGCTGTTGTTGTTGTCGTGGGTTTTTAAAGTGTCTCTTGGCGAATTTATATAGATATTAAGTCAAAAAAAAAAAAGGTGTCGCGAACGCGGCCCGAACTTCACAATGCACTTCACTTAACGAAATTTTAATTGCGGAACGATTAAGGAAAATCGCTGTTCGTTTAGAATGATCGTTTTTGCCTGACCGGTGTTTCCAGTCAAGACCGGCGGGAAAACCAGCGAGCAGCTGGGCTTGGAGTGCTGTCCTCCTTTTTCCCGTTTTTTCGCCGTTGGTGGGATCTAGCTGCGTAGCGACAGCGGAAAAAACGGACAGCTTGTGTCAAGGGGTTTTAGTGCAAGACAATATTTGACTTTAGTTAGGGTGTTTTAATGCAGGGAAACATTTGAATGTTGCTAAATAAGTAAATAGTGACCTTTATCCCTAACAGTAAATCAAAATTCACACTTTCACCTCAAGCTCGAATAAACTCGTTTTAAGCTTATGTTAAATCTTATTCAAATTGGAAATTCAGAAAATTTTTTTTGTCGAAAACAAGATTGCTATATTAATTCAAATTGATATGATTGCTGTTAAAGCAATGTTTGCTCTGTTGCTACAATAGTAACGGATAGGAACTTTAACTTCACCATTCAACTTTCACTAAAGGCCAAAGAGATTCAATTGGACACAATCGCTTCTCTACCAGTCATCACAAGAAAAACTTTAGTGGCAGTCAAGGCGACAAGCAGATTGCTAGCAGTAAGCCCACAGCGATATTATATTTCACCTTTTCGAAAGGCAGCTTAAATTTTGTATTAAGGTTATAAGAAAAACTCCGGTTTACATATTAAACTACCTTTGACTGCAATTCAAACCTTGAATTGTAGCATCAGAAATGACTCCTAACCGGAGATCTAACTAAAGCTTTTGAGCCTGAAAGCATTCACTAAATTAATCAGTTCGTATTCTATGCGGCTGGCTGTTTGAATTAAGTTTGTTGTACTCATGTGCATACAGACACTTGTTTTCGCAATTTAATTGTGAAAGTTATTGGTCATAATTTGGGAAATTCGGTTGGCGACGTAAGTTTTCCACGAATTCGGAGGACGTTTTAGCCACGCCAGCACGATCGAGGTATCTGTCCAAAAAACTGTTTGATGTACGTGAATATGAAGCTGAAAATTGACTCAATTCCCTAATTTGAAGAGGGTAATAGTGGCGCAGAGCTCGAGACGTGGTAAGCTGATAGTTTGCAACGGAGCCATCTTAGATTTCGCCGTAAGCAAGTGCGCATAAACATGATTTTGGATCTCGTTGCGGATAGGGAGTTCGGCACAGTGTGCTCTCTGCACTCTCTGATGCAATTCAGTGCCTTCGAGCCACAGCTCTTTTATGAGACTAAGCTTGTATGAAAAGCGATCTGAAATAGCGTTCCAGTTAATTCCCAACATTTTTGCATCGGCAGCAGATTTAAAATTCCAAATTTTAGCATCAAGGAGGTGTAAAGAGGCGACATCCTTCAATAGTTCTGCATGATTCGTAGTCATCTCATTCAGTGGATATCCCGCGGAGCCAGGAACTCGAATGAGTTGTGTTTTTGCTGTGAAGGCATCTTTAAGAGTATGTCCCCATAATAAGACGTCGTCGACGTATGTTTCGTGCTTCGAAATGAAGGCTGCTTGTGGTGCCTGATGCGCAGAGTCGTTTGCCAACTGATGAAGCGTTAGAATGGCCTAATATGGAGCACAGTTGATTCCAACTACACGGTTTTCAATTCATAATCCTTGACCGGTCGAGTCTCTTTTTCGCGAAAAAGGGTGCGTTGAAATGCTCCATTATCCTCGTGCACCAGGATCCGTCGATACATCTTTTCGATGTTCCGATGTTTCCTCCGACGTTTATTTTGACTCCAGGTCGTAACAATTTTGGCATTATATCGGAGCCGATGACCATATCGATGCAGCCTGGATTCAAAAAATGCTCAAGCTCAAGCTATTAAATCTCTTGGGGATCCATGGTGGAGACCCGTTTGGCTGGAAGCCAATTTGTCAATTTTGGCAACACCACTGCGCCGACCTTATCCTTGAACGTGGAACGAGGCGATGCGAGCATGATGGAGCACTCTGTTCTTGCAACTTGGGTGCATAGACCGCCCACACCAGATACGTTCCACACTTTGCGCGTTGTTGGATGATTAAATTGCAGCTGCATTCGCTCGGTGATAAATGTCCTTTGAGTTCCTTGGTCCAGAAGCACTCGCTCTAAAAAGAGCTCTCCTTGATGCAGGATGTTTGTAACCGCGATAGGCCAAAGTACTTGAGCCGGCTAATCGACACATGCGCGTGTGCCTGCGAAGTAGAGGGACCATCGACGGTTACAAAAGTTGAAGTCTTCGATGGCGCCTGCGCTGGTTGTCTTGACGACGATTTTGAGGATCCCCTAGATACTCGGAACACTTCTTCGTGGAAAACTTGGCAAAAGAGTATTATCGCGAAAATACACTCGATGGACAGAGAAAAATGGGCATCCCAGGCACACCAAAGTAACACAAGAAAGCTCTAAAGCAATTTGAGGTATGATTTTGGCGATCAAAACTACTTAAACGACAGATACATCGTTGAAGTTATACGCTGAATATTCAGAATACTCACAGAAACAGAAACAGAAACTCACAAACCTCTGTTCTATACCACATGTCAGAGACGAAGATGCATAATGCTCTCTATACAATCTAAGAGCCCGAGACGACGTCACAAACTTCGCTGCAATTTGTTCCATTCTGAGAGAAGTTCGCAGCGTTCATTTCGGAGTTTCCGAGATTCCCCTAACACACCTGGAAACAATTTTAAATAGTCAAATCTAGATGATTCTAGCAGAATTTAAATGCAGACAACAAATAAATACTGAAGAATTTTAAAATAAATTGATAAAAAAAAACATCATATTTACTTAAAATATGTACCTAAGATCTCAGAAAACTATTGGCTGACGGCATTAACTAAGCCATGCTTAAAAAAATAAAAACTTCAATTAAAACTTTTGTACCGGTATGAAACTGCGAAAAAAACCTACGACTACTACTACTACAGTTAATTAGGACGCAAAACTACTGGTTGCAATGGCATGAAAAAAATCGTTGAATGTTAAGTCTTGTACGATTAGTAAAGGAATTTCTATAATATATAACGTAAACGAATAATTATTGTCAATTTAGTAACAGCAAATTCCCATGGCTAAATACACCGCAATACTAAAAATTAAATTTATAATTCCATTATATTTCCTCGGAGTTTTTTTCTAGGTAAAAGGGGAACCACGGATATTTCTCAGTTTTTCAAGAAGCAAGTGGGGAGGTGATGCTGAAAATGCTCGTAAAGGAGCGACGACAACACCTATTAGTTGAAATGTCAACTATCTCTAGTGCGCGTCCTGCATTGAAATTACCATTTTTGCCAATCGACGTGGCAGGAGGACGTTTGCTGCAGAACCGGCCCCTTACGGGTGCTCGTCACAAAACCGACCCTGTATATCAAAATCGTATATAGATCCACACATGCTGACGGCAGAGCTAAAGCAGTTATCAATTTTTAACCACACAATTTCAACTTGTACATAATATATGCATATATGCCATTTATAAACAGTGAAATTAAATTTCTTTCTTTATTCAGAGCTGTTTAATTTGGAATATAAGTTTGAGTGCTTTTAATAAAGAAGAATAGCTTACTTCGCGCGAGGCATTAAAATCAAAAGCATCATAAAAATAATCAGTACAATTGTTTTGTTGTTTCATTTGATGCCTTTGTTATTTTGCTTTTTTGACATCGAAATATTGGCATCAGTCTGAACAAAATATTTTTGTCGAAACTGCGGCAATAGTAGTTTTAGTCCTACTACTTTAACAATGAAACTAGGAGCCAATTTCACCAAAGACATTTTATTTAAATCACCTATTGGCGTATAAGTACGCATTTAGTTTTCATTCTATTTCACCAAATCAAAAATCAATAACGCGGAAATAAAGCAACGCTTTTTATTTATAGTGCAACACCGTCGTTATCTGCTGATTACAAGCAAAATAAATAAATGAGAAATGTCAATAACAATACCCAGCAAGCGTTTGCATAAACACCTTGCAAAGGTGAATTCTACTAATTTGTTTCTCAGTAGCTTTCCAAATTCTTTCCAATAACTTGTGTTTTGTAAAATTTCAAGCACTTCAAACATTTGTCTGAGAAACGAATTATATTGAAAATAAAACCAAAATATCATACTCGAAAACTATTTGGTTTCAAATTTCTTCGTTCAGTGCTTGTAGTTTTTTGTTTGCTTCGAAAATATCTATTTCCAATCGAATCATACTAATGCTATTCAAGCAGGCTATGAAATAGCTAGGTGCAAATTTTGCGCGCGCAATTTTTGTACTATTGCTTGTACTACCCTTATGCAAAGCGTGTGTAAAAATTTTTCAAAAACAGCTGGTTTCAATGTTTACTGCGGTGAAAGAAGAAAAGCGAATACTTTTGTTCATATAAAACACTTTGCCAGCTCGCGAAATTTCCGAGGGCGCAAATTTTGCATACCTGCTTGAATACCACTAATATTTTAATAAAATAAATAATATATAAAAATATATACATATATAATAATAAAACTATGAATTGAATCAAATGCTTGCTGGGAAGCTTTTCATAAACAGTTTTCCTTATAAAATCATCTGTTTCCATTACGAAAACAGAATTGCATCTCTCTATTTAAATGCCCCATACGGGCCATTTAAGAACGAGTTGCCATATAAGTTAGTGAAAATGAAAATCTGTAATTAGTCGACGATGCGTATTTAAATATCGTTGGTAAAACTGGCTTTAAGAGTAATTATATCTCTAATGATCTGAAATTAATCTATAATTCGTCATTTAAAACTGCTAACGGTGAATTTCTTGTAGTGGGGTATTCTGGGGTACATTTCTGATTTAGCCAATAATGCAAAGTTCACCCGCCTGTAAAAACACTCTTTTGATGTCCATTCGACTACAAGTCCTTTCATGATTCATTTGTTTATATGAAAACTTAAACTTTGTATATAACTTACCTGGTTTACTACAGCATAATGCGGATTTTAGAGGTGTGTGTGGGAGATTGGTTTCAAAATGAAAGCAATTGTTTAAATCTTGATAATTTTCAGTATCTTTAGAAAGCTCACAGTTTTCTGCGTAGTGTGAACATGCACTCTGGTTCATTTCGAGCAAAGAATCTGAAGGAGGTTTTCCCGAAACTTTTCCCGGCGAATGCATTTTAAATTGGTCGACACTTTTATCTACGTAGTCAGTCACAGGAAACTTGGTACCGCCATGTGGTTTACCACTGTTATAAGCAAGAACAAAGTCGCTACAATAAAAATGTTTAAATGTCACACTTTTAAAATTTATATCAACATCCGGCTGATTAAATTTCATCAAATTCCGCAGAAGCCGGTCGTTTGTGCACAAATCTTTGTTTTCTAAGTCTCTTATAAAATCAGTCCTTGTTTTTTTTAATTGATCAAGTGATATATTTGAATATGTCCAACGTAAGGCTGATCCGGATGCCAGAGGTTTTTTGACCAAATTAAGCGTTGGAGAATCTTGAAACTCCGGCGGTGGTTCTATTGGAGGAAGTGGTAGCTTTTTCGAAATATTATTATCATTTGAATTCGCACTACCCTCGGAGCATTTATAAATCGGTTGAAACCTCTTTCCATTGCTATCCATTATCTGAAATAAAGTGTTATTTCAAGTTTTAGTATATAATTTTTTTTTTAATAATGATAAAAAATAATGGCTGGTAATAAATAGTAAACGTATTTTTAGTGTCCCAACAATTTTAATCGCGAATTTGTTAAGTTGAACAAGCGGAATAACTTTGAACTCGTTGTTGAGTTAATTTTAATCGCCCCTTGCCTTGTATTTCGACAAATTATTTGTGAGTTCTGAACAACGTTACGTTTTTGGATTTTTGATTTCATTCGAACATGAGCAAACTCTCGCAACAGACTGGCAAGAAAACTGTGTAGAACGGTACGCCAACATTGCAACACCAGCATCGTGGTGTGAGCCAGACAATCCCGAGATGTAAAAACGCTAGGAGCTCGTACATCAACAAGGATTATGAAAATATGAACACCAAGCTAGACCATAATATGATATTCATCTCTGACTCCGAAGAAAGGGCGATGCAACGAAAGAGTGATATAGCTGCCGACGTAGCCAACCTGCGAGACGAAGTGCAGTAAAACGCAAAAACAAACCCCCCGTTGAGGAGAAACGGGAGGCGGAAGTGGTAGCTGGACTCGGTAGGCGCATTGAGCATTACGTGAACACCGTCGTCGCCAGTGATTTTGTAATAACCGGAGCACCATATGTGAGTGATGAAAATGCTGGTATGAATGTTTTGGATACTTCCGATTCTGTTTTCTCCAAAACTTGCCTAATTTCCGTTGTATTTCTATTGCGCGCGACGAAAAACAGACCCGGCGCCTATAATTGTAAATTTGTGCTCTGCAAATGATCGCAATCAGCTATTTTTCAGCTTTATTTTGTATAACCAACAAAAAACCACTCTCTCTGAATCACATTGGCATTTACGCTGAGGGCAACGTCTTTGTGCAGGAATGTGTAACAAAAGCATATCGCTCTCTTATGCTCTATGCCATTCGCATGAAAAGACAATGTAAGCTGAAAGCTGTGTTTTGAATTCGTGGCAAAGTATATGTTAGAGGGTCATCCGATAAGTTGTCGAAGCTAGTGCCAAGCATTACCGACATGACCAATATTAATAATACAGGAATATGGTTTATTGAATATGAAAACTTTCCCTTAAATCTATTAAATTGTTTCAGCAAAGTATAGTTACTGCATCTTAATTTGAATTTTAGTCATTAATAGCTCACTTCGTTTCTTTAATTTTAAATTTTATTCTTATTTTTATTTTTCTTCTTTCTATATTAATTTTCTTTATGTTTCTCCGTCTTATAGCACGTTTCCATTAGGAGTTTAATTCGTGTTTAAGGAGGCTTTCGTGTTTAACAGCTCTAAACACCATGTTTTATACTTGTTTTGTCATTCAAACGCTAAACACGAAAACGAAGTTTTTATCTCATAAACACGTATTAAACACTGATGTCGATAAACAAAATCGATTTATCGTATACTGTCAAAATAAATTCAAAACAAAAAGCGAAATGGCCGGTAAGTATGAAAAAGTTTGTGATCAATTTTTGTAGAGTCGTTTGCCGCTAGATACAATACCCTCTAACAGTTAAAACTTGACCATGACCAAATTTCGCGAAATTCGGAAAAAATTGATTTTCACTCATTCGAATTGAGTATTTCGCAGCTAGACAAAATGTCCTCTTATGGTTAAAATGACCATGACCATGACCATGACCACCGTTCGCGAAAATTGTGTGCTTAATAATAATTTCGAGTTTGAGAAGCTGAATCGAAGTACAGATAAGGTAAAGCTAGATATCCAAGCTAGAACAACGAATACCGCAGGAATTTTTTTTAATGGTAATGTGATATATTTTAAGCTGAGGAGAAGGTATGTGTGCAGTCAAATAAGCCGATGTAAACTTCTAAACTTGGCATTGAGGCCAGTTTGCAATAATAGAAAGAAATTTCTTTTTCGATTAATTTGCCTTTGACGCAATTTTACTGTCGCAAGAAGCTTTTCGTTTACACTTAAAGTACAGGCCCAGAGCATTCCAATGAAATTCTAAATTTCGTCAGATGAATTCTCTTTTTCTGTCAAACTTAAATACATATGCAAAGAAACGGGTAGCGCTAAAACAAATTTTTTCTTGCTAATTAAAGGTCGCTGATCACAAAAATGGCATCCATATATTTTTTCAAAGAATTGTTTTTGAGATATATGCAAAAAATGTGTCTTTAGTTAATTTTTCAATTCTTGCTAAATAACTCAACAACTGTTGACTTTAAAAACTTTTTATATATATAATTTAAAAGACAAAAATGTACCCTTTAATTTGGTATATCAAACGATTTAATTGATAGCTTAGTTTTTGAACTATAAACAAAAAAAGTTGGAAAAACTGAATTTTTTACGATTTTTTTCCATTTGAAGAGTGAAGGAAGAGTGGTGATGAGGCCAGCCCAATGCTTCAGCTGGTTAAAGAGGACGAAATTTCAGAAGAAGAAGAAGAACAAGGAATTATTCCACCTTCCCAACCGTTTATGATTCCAAATGATTTAAGTCAATATTTAAATTTTCTTAAAAAAAATAAAAATTTTTATTATATATTATATATAATTTTACATTTTTTATTATGTATATAATTTTACATTTCTAAATAAAAAATAGAATGTTTAGAAATATCTGTCTAAAAAGAAAAGGAAAAAGAAAAAAAATAAATAAATAAAATATCAAAAACAAAAAAATGTGTCTACTTACTTTTCAATGTGTAAGATGAAAATCGCAATCATCATCCTCATTATGACCCAAACATATCTGCAGCAATTCATTGCTGCAAGATATAACATACAGTCCACTTTGAAGGGACTGTATTCCTGGTATCCTTATATATGCTTCATTTAGCTGAATGGTTCTACCATCCTCTAAATGAAGGATTTAAACCTATCTTAAAAAGACTAGGATATTCAATCCCATACAAATTAAACTTTCTTATTAAATCCATCTTTCGTTATGATTTTAGAAACCGAAAATTTGTTGCTTTTATACTAGTTTGAACTGAGAAAAATGAATTTTCAAATCAACATGCCCCGTGGGAAAAAGTTTGACCACAATCAAAACATTCACCACAGAATATTCCAGAATATCAAACGTTTTCAAAAATGTTCCTAAAATACTAATTTCAACCAACCAATCGAAGTTTCGTTGTTGTGCTCTCTGGTTTTAACACACAATGGTGTGGTATAAAGTAGGGCGGATGCTGTATATCATCATCTTGTATTTTTGACATATGACCCAGTTGCTCACACTGGCTCATGAATTCTGCGTACTGTAATTTCACCTCAGGCCGAGTTTCAAGCCATTTTTCCAGCGCCACAAGTCTTCGAATTGCCATAGCCTTTGATTCTCCTAAGGATGATGGACGGTCGGTTAGTGGGAGTTTTACTATAAACCTTCCGTCATCAGTTCTATTGGTTGTGTGCGCTACACATCGCTGTTCATTTGGAGAAAGAATATGTGTTACATCTTCAGGGTAGTCAAGCTCCCAGAACTGCTTCACAATGTCGTCCACATGTTTTTCTTCGTCGGTAAGTATTGCACATACTGACCCATTTTTATCGTCTAGTTCCACCTTTACTCCAATTATCCATCCAAGTTCTGTTTTGTGCAAGTTTGGCAAGCCGATTTGATTGATTTTGCCAGGTTTCATCAGATCGAAGCAGAATTCTGCTCCCAAAAGAATATCGATGTGTCCTGGTCTGTTAAAGGTTGGATCTGCCAGTAGTATATCTTCTGGTATATTAAATGTTGATGGATTCAACATTTGAGATGGCTGAATGGGAACGATGGTAGGCAACACGAGGACTTCAAAGTTTACCGAATAATTACTTGTAGTAGATTTATGTAACACATTGACCCTCTTGGTGCTGGAGTTTTGTTCTAGCGCCAATTCCTTCGATGTTCACTGCTGTTTATTTTGATGACATTGACAATTTCTTGAGAACCCGCTCTGATATTATGTTGACCAGTGATCCAGAGTCCAGTAAAGCTCTAAACACTCCCTTCTGCCTACTTCCAGCCACAATTTTGACCTTAGTTGTGGCTTATAATATATATCCCTTCCGGGCCCGACTGCTGCAAGCTGCTGCTAAAGATACTGTTGAGGAAGAGTCTGGTGCAGTTTCCCTTTTTGGAGTATATTCTGTAGCTTTGGAGGATTCTGTTGCACCCTTTGACTCCCTTTTCTCTGCAGATGATTTCTCCAGATGTACAAATGAATAATGTTTCTTATCACATTTTCTGCAGTTGCTTATAGTGCATGGCCTTGATTTGTGTTCACTCTTAAGACAGTTTACACATTGCTGCTGTTTTTGTACCCAATTCAAGCGTTTAGAAGGCTTAAGCTTCAAGAACTTTGTACAGTAATATATAACATGCTCGTCACTGCTGCAGTAGCTGCATTTTTCCGTTGAAGTTGTTGTTGCTGATACAAGTTGTCCTCCTTGTTTAGTGGGTTTTGCACCCAACGCCTCCAACGCTTGGAATCAATTTTGTAGAAATATCATAAAATCCTTCATTGATTGAAGCTCTCTAGGGTTGGTTAACGATTGTTCATAGATGACGTGACTTTGTCAATCTAGTTTCTGAATCAGGATGTGTAAAAGAAGTGGATCCCAATTATCCGTGGGAATGTGCATATTGGTGAGTGCTGATAAACCTTCGTATATTGTGTCGTGAAAGTCTTTGATTGATCGCGCCTCTGCTGATACAGGTTTCAGCTGCATTATACGCTGAACTATTGATGCTGTCAAGGCTCTTTTGTTGTCGTAGCGATATTCCAAACTGTCCGATGCTGCTTTGAAATTTTTTTCCGTCAGAGCAAAATGGCGAATTATCCTCTCTGCTTGTCCGGTAACATTCGATTTCAAATGCCACATCTTCTGGACGTGAGATATTTTTTGCCAAAGAACCATGTCCTAGAACATATTTTTGAACTGGGGCCATTTTAAGTAATTCCCTTCAAACTTTGGAATTGTTATTTTTCGGAGCATATCCGAGGTCGATGTTGAGACATTCACCGGTCCGTTATCATTGATCGCTGTCAATTTTATCAGTGCGTCATGTACTCGTTTTGAAGGCTTGAGAGTTTCGTGTCGTCTTAAGGATCGTCAGACCAGATGTCAAGATGTATATCTTCTATGCGCTCCCATAACTTATTGATATGTAGTTAATTAATTTCGCAGAAAGCCTTCAAATTTTTCGCTTCTGAGACACGATCAATGCCTCTAAGTAAATGTGTTAGTGATGTCAACATAGCTGCTTGCCTTTTACTGAGTTTTGTAACTGACTCAGTTTGATGCGTAGTTCGTATCTCAGTTTGATCCTGAGTTTGTTGTGTCGTGGCCTCTGTTGGTGGTGTTTGAGGTTCCACTGCCACTATTTCTTCATTAAACAATTCCATATACTTTGTAGCTAAAGAAAAAATCTTCTTCAAAGTATGATGCCGTTTTCTGCTGATCAGGAATATTCTTGATTTCTCCGTCGTTCTTTTTAAATATGCTAAGTAACTCCTGTAGCTTTTTAATTCGTTCTTCGTAGTACTTCTTTGTTTTTCGACTTGCCGAGACCTTTTTGAAATTGCCTATGATTCGCTGAATGTCAGATCCCAGCTCCGCTTGTGCTTTTGATAGATTCTCCATGGTGTGAGGATGTCTTCGGCCTCTAGATGATGAGTTTCCGTCCTTCTTAAAAATAAGCTTCCCTCACTTAGGATGTCTTCCTTCTGCTGATTTTGAAATACTGGCATTTCGATCAAATAAAAGTCTAGAATATTTATTTGGCTAACGCTGCAAGAAGTGCAACGACTGTCAAGCGTGTGCATAATTGAAGTTTCGAATTACATTTATTTCTTTTTGTTTTATCTTTCGCAATCATTTCACCTTGAGCTTGGAGTTTTAAGTATGCCAATAAAAATATACGAATTTATTCAAACATACAAACTGCAAGTCTTAAGCGTATTCAACATCAATGATACATATTCATACATATATATATATATATAAATAAGTTTGTAAGCAGAGCTGTTGTGGGATTTAATTGTGCAGAAGGACAATAATAAGGAATTCTTAGACAAAAGGCGTAACAATTCCACCTCCCAGCCCTACTTCAACCAACCTACCGATCCGCATGAATGCGGATCCATTTAAAAACAAAAAGAGGGGGATGAATGTTGTGATCAAGTCACACATGTCGTAAACCCACTGTGATCGGAATAAAGAATGCAAGAAAGCAAAAAAAAAAGCACCAACAACCTAAAAAGTCGAAATTACAGCAGTTGAGTGCAAGCCAAATAATGCATTCGAGCAAGAAATTGAAGAATTGGAACGCAAGTTCGAAGCGATTGCGGAAAAGTTGCGAAACACGAAGACGTCGGCAGAAATCGCAGCGAGAATGCAGCGGGGAATGTGCAGCGACTGCAGCAGAGTTCGCGTCAGCGCACCTAGTTTTAAGTAACTTTAAGCATATTTTGAAGTTGAAGTATATTTTGGATTTCAGAAACTGAGTTGTAATTACACCGCGTAAGAGATAACAACTTAACCTGCTCAAATAAATCAGAACTTGGAATAATTTCAAGGAAGCAAATGTGTTTAGTGTTTCACTTGCAGGATTACGACTTTAACACCGAGGAAAATTTCCGCAGGATTGTAAAAGAGTTTGGGGCGACTAATCAAAATTGTTATACCTCCCAGCTACAGAGTAACAAAGCTATTGCAGTGCACATTACGTCACGTGTGGAATATGTTGCGAACTTCATCATAGCTCAGTCCGCAATCAAAAAACAAAAGGTTATCTCAAATTACTTAAACGTAGTAACTGTGAAGGAATCATTCTGAAAATAACAGAGGATGCCTAGTTTATCAAGATCTGAAAAAGCGAATCAGTATTAAAAAAGAATCAGTACGTTATCGTACAAAATATATTACCATTATACTCTCATAACCTTAATGTGAACTGTGTTACGCCAGGAGTTTCTAATGCAAATTCACTAAAACCCGCGCCCTTTATTAGTCTTCCTACTAACTACAATAGTAGGGTCCTACTAACTACAATAGTAGGGGTGAGATAATGATATCAACTCTAACTCGAAGTTTGTCCCAATTTATACAAACAATGCAAAGCTCGCTAGACAGAATTGTGTAAATGCAAACACAATTAATGACAGCAATTTTAGCAAAAATATGAGTGTGTTCAAAATTTGTGCCTGGAATTCAAACGGGCTTAGCATAAACTGGAAACTCAAAATTTTTTAAATCAGTAAGGTGTTGACGTAATGCTCCTCTTTGAAACTCATTTAACAAATAAGAATTTCTTTTCAATCCCTGGTTATACCCGACGAGGGTATATTGCGTTTGTTTGGATGTGTGTAACACCCAGAAGTAGTTGAGATAGACTATACGAAATTAATATAGAAATCATCAGCGTCACCAAGAGATTCGGAGTTTGCACGGGCTAACCAACCATAAACTGGAAATTAAAAATACTTTTAATCAAGAAGAAGTTGACGTAATGCTCCTCTCTGAAACTCATTTAACAAATAAGAATTTCATTTCAATCCCTGGTTATATCTTCTATCAAACTAACCACCCAGATGGCAAGGCGCATGGAGGCACTGGTATACTTATTCGTCGAAGAATCGAGAATTTTCCTTTAGATTCTTATAGTTATAATTTCATTCAAGCAACAACAGTTTGCGTAATGATGAGTAGTAAATATCTGGTTTTAACGGCGACTTATTGCCCACTTTGGTTAAGTGTAACGGAAAAAATTTTTGTGGACCACATTGAGACATTTGGTGAAAAGTTTCTAGCAGCACGAGACTATAGTGCAAAGCATATTTTCTGGGGCTCCAAAACATGCATTCCTAAGGGTCAACAACTATACAAGGCAATTATTAATAAAAATAATTCTCTTTACTTTGTATTGCCGAGGCAGCCTACTTACTGGCCAACAGATCTTAAAAAAATTCCTAAACTAAAAAAAAACGAAATTCATCCAATTTATAGTTTGAAGTTTCTTTGGCATCGAAAAATTACAATGGAAGAGCCACTTAAAAGATATGGTCCTATTCAGTGTGCCAACTGCGGAGAGTTTGGACACACAAAAACATATTGCACATTGCGCACCGTTTGTGTAATATGGGGCGAGCTTCACCATAGTTCAGTCTGCAATAAAAAACAATAGATGATCACAAATAACTTAAATGTAGTAACTATTAAGGAAATCATTCTGCAAATTTTAGAGGATGTTTAGTTTATCAAGATCTGAAAAAGCGGATCAATATTAAAAAAGAATCAGCTCGTAATCCTACAAAAAATATTACCATTATCCTCTCACAACCTTAATTTGAAGCCTGTTGCGCCAGGAGTTTCTTATGCAAATGCTCTTAAACCCGCGCCCTATATTAGTCCTCTTACTAACAGCAATAGTAGTCTTGAGATAATGATATCAACTCTAACTCGAAGTTTGTCCCAACTTATGCAAACAATGCAATGCTCACTCGATAAAATTGTGCAAATGCAAACACAATTAATAGAGGTATTCAAGCAGGTACGCAAAATTTGCGCTCGCGGAAATTTCGCGAACTCGCAAATTATTTTGTATGAAAAATAGTTTCCACAGCCTCGGAAATTTTGCATGTCTCCTGTGATGCGCAAAATATTCGTGATATTTGCTTCTTCTTCTTTTACCACATTAAACATTGAAACCAGCCGTTTTCGCGCACGCTTTGCATAAGAGTCGTTCAAGCAATAGTACAAAATTTGCGCGCGGAAAATTTTCACCTAGCTATTTTCGAGCCTGCTTGAATACCACTAATGACAGCACTTTTGGCAAAAATATGAGTGTCTTAAAAATTTGTGCCTGGAATTCGAACGGGCTGACCAAGCAAAAACTGGAAATGCAAAATTTTTTTCAACAAGACTAAGTAGACGTCATGCTTCTTTCCGAAACTCACCTAACAAATAAAAATTAACTATCAATGTCTGGTTTGAGCTTCTGTCAAACCTACCACCCAGATGGAACGGCGCATGGCACTGGTATACTCATTCGACAAAATATCCAGCGCTTTGCTCTAGTCTTATAGCTATGAATTTATTCAAGCAATTACACTTTGCTTAAAGTTGGAAGCAAAAATCTAGTTTTATCGGCGATATACTACCTGAGCTCTTATATTTTGGAATCACTAAGGGCGGTGAATGATTTCATTTGGAGTGAAAACAACCAATCAAAAAATAATTGGAATACATTTGCCGAATAGCTGAATCGTTAAGACTAACTTTAGTTTAATGAAATAATTTTGATTCCATTAATGTAACCCCTTCATAATTTGGGGGTTTGCTTTTTTGTCATAAATTTCTTTTGCTTTTTCTTTAGCTTTTTCCAACAAAATTCCTGCACGTTTTTGAGCTGTCTGAAGTTTGAATCTAAGCTCGGCTTTATAATCGTCTATATTGTAAATCGGATCTACTTTACCAGTTAACATGAAATCATAAGGGACTGCTGTCTTTCCGTATACTAACTCAAATGGTGTGTATCCATGAGTGGTTGCTGGCGTCGTATTGTAACAATACGTGAAATATTTGAGCCAGTGGTCCCAATCTAATTTGTCTGTAGATATGTATGATCTTATGTACTCATTGAATGTTCTGTGCGAGCGTTCAATGGTGCCTAGTGTTTGATGGTGGTATGCTGTAGATGTTTTATTTTCAATTTTCAATAACTTCCATATTTCTTCGAATAATTGATTTTTATATTCGGTGCCCATGTCAGTGATGATTTGCTGAATGGGTCCGTGGACTAATATGCAGTTTTCGACTATTGCTTTGGCTATTGTATTTGCAGATTTATTTGGGATAGCTACTGTAACAAGAAAGGATAATGGGCAAATTTGTATGGTGCCTGTCCTATCTGCAGCCATCGATAAGCTATGAGTTTTCTATTATATTATTATGTGTCCAATGCGAATACGAGAGGTTATTACTGTGGTTTAATTTAGAAAAAAGTTATGGACATGAAAAGAGCCATTACATGAAAAAAATATATTAGAATAACAATCTTAGAAAGATAGTATAAGGCAATATAACTGTATATAGGTATGTTAAACAGTTAAAACAAAACAAAGTATTATGCAAAATATTTTATTAAAATAGCTTACAACTAAAACAATATTCATCAATCATCATCAATAACAAAAGTATTTAAAAAGTCTGCTGGTAAAAGAAAATCCCCCTCTTGGTGTCTTGCCCATCCCAAGTACCACACCATACTCATTACATGAGTGCAACATCCCACCGTGCACCTGCCACTAAGGCAACTACAATAATAGTTTTGTATTGCTTCTCTGCTACTACACAAAACACACGGTTCACGACTTTCTGCCATTATAATTAAAGAAATGTGATTTATGTTCAAGTTTATAAAGTAAAACAAAGCATACTACCTACTAAACATATATTATGAGTTACGCGATGCTAATAATATTATACAAATATATAATATAAATATATAATATAAACACGCATATAACTCAGCTCCTAAACAAAATTGTATAATAGTTCCAGAACAAAAAAAAATCTATATTGACTCCTCTTTCGAATGATACTAGTGTCATCGATGGCCGCTCATAGGACAGAATGCCCATTGTCCTTTAATTTTTTGATACCATACCCATTTTTCGACCTGTTAAAAGGAGGAATCCAAAATTCAGTTTTACAAAAATGGTAGTAATTTTAACAGATATTTAAAACATAACAAAGAGTTCTTAAATATCCTTCATACTAGACTCGTTTGAAGGCTAATTTTGTATATTTTTCGAAAATGCATAGCAAATATGTTAATTCTTTTTCCGGCTGCAACCAAGGGCTTCCAAGCGGATGTATCTTTTAAAACCCTCAAAATTTTGACTTTAAGACGTCGCAGGTCGGCCCAATATAAACAGATTTTGTTGTTTTATGTCTTAAAAGAAAGGTCAATCTATTCTCTACAAAGTCAAATTTCTAGACCGTTTCCAGCAGAATCCAAATCAAAAAAACTAATCATTAGCCACGGATGGCCACACTAATTCCCATACAAATTTTTTTTTCATATTTCAGAGCCCTAGCGCGCCCATCAAATCACCTCCTATCGGCGCCAAATTTGAAACCAGTCAGTTTTATTCCAAATGGAAACATTTTCCGCCCAGCGGTTTGAAATCGATCAAAATTTTCAAAATAAGAAACAGTCTACGCTATACGCATCGATTATTGCGCGCTGCTAATTTATGAACAGTTGTTTACAAATAAATAAATTATTTTAACTTGAATATTATTGGGATCTTATTGAATTCTATCGAAACGAGTTGATTTTTCTTCCATTGAATTTGGGGTTGCAGGAGGTTTTGTAGGGTGTTGCGAAAGTGAAAGTCCATAACCAGTGCGCTACGACAGGCACTGACCGAAAGTTTATGCAACCTCGACTTTTACGGAGTCGATCAGATTACATCGATTGTGAAAAGTAAATTCTTAGTCTTTAATTGCGGTGGCCGCCGCTTTACAATTCAAGGAGATTAAGACGCATTGTTGCAATCTCGATTTCTCAATAATTTTCTGCGATCATGGCGTCCAATTGAAATTTCAACTTCCAGAAGGAGAATCTCAAGGGTTTGTGCCTTTATGCGGCTGGCTGTGATCCAGGGACTTCGTCTGAGTCGCTGCTGGAGATCGTTGCGGAGGACATCAAGACCGCTTGGCATAGCGTCAACAATACCTTCAGTATAGCTTGTGAAAGAGGTGAATGGAGTGTTTGAGTCATCGCACGTGCTTAGATCGCTTTGGACGAATGTCAACAACCCAAGTTATAGCCAGAGCACAACTCCGCAATATGCTATGGGAAAAAACAACTAACAGCTCTAACTGCAGTCTTCAACCAAATTGATTCTTCAAAACACGGGTTTCTTACTCAAGATCGAACTGCAGAACCGTGTACTTTTTGCAACGGCAACCATCCTCTACGTCAATGAGGGAAATATCTCCAGATGTCGGTCGAAGAAAGGGTTCAAGCTGTTTCGCAGCATAATCTTAGTCTGAACTGACTCTCGGCCGGAGATCTAAAGGCAAAGGGCAATAGTACCTTTCGCTGCACGAAGTGTCAACAACGACATCATACCTTGCTGCATTTTACAAGTGCTACTGGAACACCGGATGGACAAGTTTCTTCACCTCCATTGACATCTCCCCCGTAGATGGGCCCGTCGCCGACGAGCCAACTAGCGCATATTCTTGCGCAAACGAGGACTTCGAATTCCATGTGCATCCCCCCCCCCCCCACGTCACCGGCACACGCGCACGTCTCCGGCAGCCAAACTCAGGTGCTTTTGCCCACGGCCATCGCACATATCTCACTCTTGGATCAGGGCTCGCAACGGACAATTTATTAATGAGCAATTAGAGCAGCAGTTGAATTTACCAACATCGCACAAAGTATGCATTCAAGAAGCGAATAGGACGCCTCGTCCCGCTCCGCGTGCAAGCATTATATCGACGCCGTTCGACTTCCAAACCTGAATAATTGGCTTTCAGCCAAACGAGTCTCCAACATGGATCTCCAAGAGATTTCATCGCTTGAGCTCGCCAATGCGCATTTTATGAATCCTGGCGGAATTGACACGATCATCGATCCCTATGGTCTGTCTATATCGTTATCTGTTGGAGTCAAAAAAAATATCGGAGGCAGTTTTCTTGCACCAAATTGTTTATTCGAATGGCTGTTGAGTGGGCCCATCGCCATCAAAACCATCGAAGCGTTTACAAAACACATCTCTTCCGCAGGCAATCATGAGTTACTTCACGAGTTGCTCAAATCATTCCGGGAACAAGAAAAGTTTCCAAATAATCCACCCGCTACCGCGGTGGATCTCTACAGCGAAGAAGTTCATCACCCTAGATTCTGTCTATCAACTGCCGCTCCACGAGCTGCTCGAGGCTATTTCGGGGCCAGAAGTTATGAATCATCTTCCCAATCCATTTGATCCTGGAGGAGGGCTCTCCGTTGTCATCAGGGGAGCGGAGGTGCCATTGACGTCACCTTCGCTTTCTGATACGCTCCGCGTATCATCATCAGAGCGTCACCGCTCACCGTCGCTTCAAATAATCTCAAGAGAAACTACAAGATTTAAGGGAATTAGATATGAATGAAATGTTTCTCGAGGAGTTAAATGAACAAAATATTTGCAAAAAGACAAGCAATATAGTGAAAAAAGGAATTTTTGTTTAATAATAATAATCTCGGGAAAAAGAAGGTCCGTTTTAATGACTAAATCGTCGTCCAATTTATCGAAAGTGAAGATTCAGTATTAGAAAACGAATCTCAAAAAGATATTGCACAAGAAAAGTTAGTTATGCATTGCCAGAAATCAGAAAAGAGGGCAAAGGAGGATATTTAAGAAAAATATATGCCTAGAGAGCAGTCAATAATAAAAAATATCTGTGAAAATATCTCTTTCTACAACAATGATAGACAAGTTGCATCATTACCATTTCTAGTTTCTAATTTTAGCGATAGGATTTGTATTGCAGAGGCAGTGACAGTCCAAGCTAATGAAGCAAGAGTAGTGGCAACATTAAGAGGAAATTATGATAAATTTGATAAGAAAATCGCCTAAGAATATTGGCGGAAAAGGAGTTGTACCTATTTTTAACAGCAGTGAGGTTGAAGTTAATAGAGAGTCAGGTAGTAAAGAAGATTATAAACTCAACTAGGGAGTCGATAGAAAACGTTATGGTAATTGAATTAACAAGAGGGACTAACTAAGAGACTAAACTATTTTTAAGTATTATAGTCACGAATCTTTTGAGCAAGCCCCGGTATAACTTTCAACTGAACTAAAATCTTCGAAATTAAAAGCATTAATTAGCAGAAAATAAAATCAAAAGAACTGAGAATGCAGTAGGGACTCGAGAACCGTCTTTTGTATATTTTTTTTTATATTTTTTAGACAAGATGATACTTGATGGAAATAAAACTGGCCCGATCAGAAGAACGAGAGGGAAGAATAACAGCAAAAACTAAAAAAAATTTTGGTAAGTATTAAAAAGTATATACAGAGATTTAAGAAATATCTGTATATATTCAAGAAAAAGTACATAAAAAATAATACCTTGAAAATAAAGGTATTTTTGGCATTATGAAAACGCTATAAACCATTTTAGAAAGATACAAAAAAAAAGTTTTACTAAATAAAAAGAAATGGAGAAAATAATAGTTAATAAGATACTCTATACTAAATTTAAAAAAATTAATGTATGAGAACAAAATTTTTATATAAATAAAGAGTAAACAGAAAAAAATAAATAAAAATAAGTATCTACAAAGAGATTGACAATTCAAAAGATAAATTAAAAAAAAAAAAAAAAATAAAACAAGAGAGGCAAAAGAAAATAAATCCAAATTAAAAACATACATTGAAAGCAACACACATAAGTAGAAAAATAAAAATAAAATATTAATTCAAAGAATATTGCTCCATGTTACTTCTATTTTTGCGAATTTACAATAATTGTTATTCTAAAAAATAATAATGAAATAATTGTAATATTTTCCTAAGGTCTTATAAAGTTTTGCGAAAAACAAATATATTTATATATGTATGTATATAGTAGAATTGAAAAAAAAAATATTTATTAATATTATATATATATTTAAATTGAGTACAAACAATAAAGGTTCAAAACAATAATATAATAATAACCACTCTAGTTTACAAATAAGGATAGCTGATATTTTTAAGTAAACGTCGACATGCGCTCTGGTACACATCAACATTGCAACATTGCAACATTGCAACAAAAATCATAAGGCAACCGTCTCAATTGCCCAGAAACAACTTCCGACAAAAAGATGTCATATTGCCAGCAAAATTTTAAATCAGTACATCGTATAAAACGCAGCCGTCATAATGTCTCGTAGTAAAACAGCAGAGTTCGGCAGAAACATCTGATAGTCACGATGCTCGCGACTCCGTTAAAAAGGGGAGAGTTGGGAGTCAATATAGACTCACGAGCATACATCAGATATCCACCATTTTCCAAGCTGCATTTATTTACAAGGTCGGATCATATTTTCTTCATCAGTGGTTTTTGGGAGTAGCAACAAAAAGTTTTTGAAGTCAATGATCGCGTATGCAGTCGGGAGAACTACCCAAAAACAACACCAAGGCATAATTAAGAAATATCGTCTTCAGAGCAAGAACAACACCTTACTGACTGAGGGCTTATTCCTTCACGATAAACGTGACTTCTTCAAAAGGGGGAGGGATGTTGTGAGTTACAACATACGAGTACTCACTGTGTTACCTAGCGTGAACTGATCAACAGGAAGAGTCAATCGTTTCTGCAAGAACAGCAAATAACAGTTGTTAATGTCAGGGACAATTAAGGGCTAACGAAACTTGGTTTTCTGCAGATGGAGTGGGGAAGCCGTTTACATCTGTAGCACTGCACTGGATTGTTGGGATTTCGTTCTTGTGTTTGTGGAGTTGTGCTACTTCGATTGTTCGTTAAGGAGTTTGCTGGAGTCGATTGTTGGTTTACCGCTTGCGAGTTTGATGTTGTAGGCCCCGGGAAAGGATTTCGTCTGGAAAAATTTCGCCCATCCGTTAGTGCGGATTGTTGGCAGAATGGGTTAGTTTCATGGCCTTTCATTAGACATACCTGACAGAAAAGTTTTCCGAGCCGCTCGAAACAATTGTTGTAAACATGACCGCGTCGTGAGCAGTAAGTACAGTTAGTTTGCGTACGTCGGGTCATTTCTTGGCCGTTCCGACTACTCTGATTGTTTCCTCTCGCACGAAAACACGATTCAGTCGAGTGACCCTCCCGCTGGCAGAAAGAACACTTAGGTGTACTCGGTGGTCTCGTGGCATTTTGACCAGCCGAGTCCACTGTATTTATGTGCAAGGGGGTATCGCCAAACAACTCCTCGGCTTCCTCACCTATTTTTACGAGGTCGCGAATGAGTTTGTTTTGGCATCCTACGAAACGATGTTTGATTGAGGGCTCTCTTAAACCCATTATAAACCGTTTAGCTGCTAAATTTTTATATTCGTCTAACGCGGAAAGTGATTCCTGTTCACTCCATTTATCGCTAATGAAACTTTCTGCTTCATTCAATAAGGCCTCCACCCTACCCCCAAAAAGACAAATAGATTCTCCTGCTTTCTGTTTACTCGATATCATTTCTGCTCTTATATCTTCGAGGGTTCTCTTCTTTAGAAAAATTTGTTTGACGAACTCGCACAGTTCGTCAATATTGCTAAAAACTTTGTTTGACAATGACTCGAAAGCATGGCCCGCTAATCTTTGTTTAATGCACTTTATTGCATTCTGTGTGTCGTGCTCATTAATTGTTAATTTCGCTAATTCGCAACCGGCGATAAATCTATGAACATCTGCTCTAAGTTCCGGGCCATTGGTGGCCGCAAAATATGGTACTAATCTGTTAATATTTTTTATTACTTCACTAATATTTGTAGGGTTGGCCATTGTAATTGTTATAGTTGGAATACTCGCTTCTTGAATTATATCCTTAAGTCCTTGGTGTGGAATGCAATCTCTAACTTTATTACGCTGACCGGATTGTTCTGGTTGCTCAGGTATTATTGGGGTGGGAGTACGGGAAGGAGAGGGCGAAGTGCGACAGAGATTCTTTAAACTTTCTCTTAAATTTCTAACTTCTACCTTGAGGTATTCGGTTTCCTTCTTCTGTTCCCTCGCTGCTGCCGTACTTCGTTCCAATTGCTCAGCTACTTGTCCTCCTACAGCGCTACTTAATGCTTCTCTGAGAATCTCGTTATTTGCTTCAGACTCCTCAATGAGCGCTGCGCTTGCTTTTATTCTTTTACTCAATTCTAAGCAATTCTTTTCTAAAAGGGCGACTGTTTCTGTCAACTGACTAATTTCTCCTTATTCTTTTCTGTATTTGAACCAACGCAGTGTTTTGGCGTTTTCTAAGAGAAATAAAGCTTCTTCCAAACGGGTATAACGCTTGACAGCTAAATTGTCTTCTAATAAGGTAACTGCCTCTCTACTGGGATTTATTTGTTTAGTAAGGTCCCACACTTCCGCTAAAATAGTTGTTGCTCTATCTTCCGATTGCCTTAAATTCTGCTTCAATTCTCCTACTTCCTTTTCCATTTAGTCAGACTTTACGGTAAGAGAAAAATCCATTTGATTGTGTTTTATTCATAAAGGTGAATTCAAAATAGAAGTATCAAATGAGTTCAAAAAAAAACGGTTACTGAATCGCACCACCCAATGCTTTTTCTTTTTTCCGAACATGAGGTCACTCGTTAAGAAAACAATATTAAAATGTTGTACCCGGCCGCGAATATTAACGAACGATGAACTGTCTAACGGTAGATAGACAGCCAGTAGAACCATAAATATATTTTCTGACAACAAATTATATACATATATATATATATTATGTTTTTTTTTTTGTTTTATTCCCGCTTGCAAAAAAAAATTTTTCTCCCAAAAAATACCCCGACAATCATACGTATCAGCAAGACAGATTCAATTTTATCGCAATATCACACATAGTTCGCACAGAGAGAAGAAGAATAGAGAAACTAAAAAAAATTTTTTCGTCCAACTGCTCTAAAACTTGATGTGAAATTTATGTATACTTATACATTCTTTTTTTTTTGTACGTGATTTCATTAAAATTGGAAAACCATTGAAATATTAATTTCTCACCTCCTCTCCTCTTGTACTTAGCACTTCAAGATATATATATTAATTTATTTTCCTGTTATAAATCTGAAAACGTGAAATAAATTTTTACCGCATCTGAAAAAACACACGACAGCACAAACAACATTTGCAGAGCTGCAACGATCGTCGTTGGGGGGGGGGGGGGGGGGGGGGGGGGGGGGGGGGGGGGGGGAATTCGAAGTCCTCGTTTGCGCAAGAATATGCGCCGGTTGGCTCGTCGGCGACGGGCCCATCTCCGGGGGAGATGTTAATGGAGGTGAAGAAACTTGGTCATCCGGTGTTGCAGTAGCATTTTTAAAATGCAGCAAGGTATGATGTCGTTGTTTGCACTTCGCGCAGCGAAAGGTACTATTGCCCTTTGCCTTTAGATCTCCGGCCGAGAGTCAGTTCAGACATAGATTATGCTGCGAAACAGCTTGAACCCTTTCTTCGACCGACATCTGGAGAAATTTACCACATTGACGTAGAGGATGGTTGCCGTTGCAAAAAGTACACGGTTCTGCAGTTCGATCTTGAGTAAGAAACCCGTGTTTTGAAGAATCAATTTGGTTGAAGACTGCAGTTAGAGCTGTTAGTTGTGTGAATTTGGAATGGCACTCAAGAGCTTTACAGCGGCGTCTGATGACAGCATTAATTTCTTCCTAGGACGGAGTGTCTTGATGTAAAGAACATGATTGCGTTGGAGGAGCATATCTTTTTTCCCATAGTATATTGCGGAGTTGTGCTCTGGCTATAACTTGGGTTGTTGACATTCGTCCAAAGCGATCTGAGCACGTACGATGACTCAAACACTCCATTCACCTCTTTCACAAGCTATACTGAAGGTATTGTTGACGCTTTGTCAAGCGGTCTTGATGTCCTCCGCAACGATCTCCAGCAGCGACTCAGACGAAGTCCCTGGATCACAGCCAGCCGCATAAAGGCACAAACCCTTAACCCTTCTGGAAGTTAAATTTCTTGGACGATGTCGAGAAAAATTATTGGTGAGGAACAATCTTTTCCCTTGAATTGAAAGGGGCCCCGCAATTAAAACTGTTTACTTTTCCAACGATTAACTGATGACTCCAAAATCATTCATAAACTTTCGGTAGTGCCTTTGCCACGGTTTGGATTTCCTTTCGCAACACCCACAAAACCTCCTGCAACCCCAAATTAAGGAAAAAAATAACTCTTTGATGAATTCAATAAATCCCAAAATATTAAGTTAAAATTTTATTTATTTGTAAACAACGTTATAAATTACACCGAATAATCGATCATCCGTAAAAGTGAGTCAAACTCTTTGCAAACCTTTTGCTCCTTTCGAAACACACCTCGATCGGATATGTTTCAAGTTCAATTCCTATTTCCAGTATTTAAAATTTGAACACGGTCAAATGACCGCAATACAATGGTTCCCCAAAAGATAAATTAATTTTTCGTTAACCAACTTCTATTTTTTTTCAAATGGTCCTATTGTTAAATATTAAAATTTACGGTTGGATAACGATAATGTGCCAAGATTTAATTTGGTTAAGCACTTCAAATTTCCCCAAAAGTTCATGAAAAAATTTTATATTAAAAATCGTGGGGTTTTCTTGTATGAAATTAAAACTATTAAAATATATAAAAATTTTAATAAATCTGGTCGAAAAAGTTTATAAAAATATTAAAATAATAGGAAATTTTCCTTAATAATTGCATCCTTAGGGCAATTCATAAAATTCAACCTAAAATTTTAGTTAAATATTTTCATTTTTTCAATTCTATCAATTTGGGCTTAAAATGTTAGCAAAAATTAATTATCTTTTTTTTTATACGCATGTGTATGGTAAGGTAAATTAAACTAAAAATCTTAAAATTTTTTGAAATTCGTCAACATTTTCAAGAACACTTATATTACATTGATTTTTCTAATTCAAATATTTTTTTTATTTCTTAAAATATTTTTTCCCATTGTGTGATACGGCGATAGACATGCTTGTTATAATATATCTCTTTTTTAAAGTAAACAAATTAGGGGTATTCATGCAGTTTTGCAATCTGCCGTGGTAAATTTTGCAAACGAAAGTTTTCTGATGCTGAATGAAAAACCATTGGAAAGCTCTTCTCTAAATTGCATTGAAATCAGCTGGTTTGTGAGCTTTGAGCTTACAAATATCGATTTCCACTTCAGCCACAAATACGCGGGAAAGCAAAAACCCAGTAAACCAAATGGTAAATGTTAGGTGAGAAATTTGTAAAATAAGTAAGCATATAAAACTTCGTATGCAAAACGGTTATAAAAAATAAAACTATAGTTTTTGTAATCATTAAAAATGAAAGATGTACAATTCCGTTTGTTTGTTTTTCTGGAGTTACCAGGAACTTTAACACTAACGGAATTTTAAAATATACGTTCTTAATAATTTTATATAAAGGGAGCCGTTTTGTTTGGTTTTCGCTTAGGGAACGTTTCCAAACTACGTGAACCATTTTTTACTACTTTTTACCCCCTCCCCCCCCCTCGGTGACAATCCGTAGAATAATTCAAGTGACCAATTTGTCCAAGTGTAGTACTTTCAGGACCCCCCCTCCCCCCCCCCCCCCCCTAAAAGGGTCACGTAGTTTGGACACGTTCCCTTATATTGGTATGGTTTTCGAGCGTTTTGAATTCTTGTTATGAACTTAGTTTGTATTTGGAAGATTTCAAAACCTTTTTATATCAAAATCATTATTGGGTAGTTAAACAACAGTTAGGCTCCCACGCATAGGCAAACATTTTTGAATAACAGCTGTGAACCTTATTTTTCTCAAAAATTTTCTACGTTCTGTGAAGTGGTGAACAACATGTCAGTGAAATTACGCAGTTCTCAAAGAGATATATATTTAATAGGTGTCACAAAACATCAAATAACAGGAACAAAGCTTCCTTCTAATTGACAAGTCCTAGCAGGGTTTTTTATAACATTCGTGAAGTAAAGTTAACTTTAAATAAAAGTGCAAATCTCTGTCTTCGCGAGTGTGTTATATATTGGGAAAAGGCGCGTATACCTACGAAATCTTTTCCTAATTCCGTAAAGAAACTTATAAATTTATATCAAATTTGGAGAGAAATGCAAAAAAATTCTAAAAAAAAAAAAAAAAACACAAGACTTGTATAAACAGCGCCGAGAAAAGTTTGTCAGTACGTTAGACGATTTGTTAGATATTGCCCACACCGATGCGCTTCCATTAATCAAAATAGACGAGGATAAATCTTTTTTACAACGACAACGGGAGCCAGGTCGACAAGGGCCCCTATTATGGTTTGCGTAAACGCAACATTTTTGAACGCAATCGAACATTCGGTATTATAGTTCGCGAAATGCGACAATGTGCTCGCAGGAAACGCAATTCATTTTTTCCCTTTCGCGATTTGCGTATGCAGGTAATTACGGTTGGCGTTTCTACCTGTGAAAACCGTTCGATAAACACAATTTCTGTTCATTAGGTAAAGAGCTAACGAGTTGTGTGCCATAGCAAGAAAATATGAGTTTTTTCAACATTTTTTCCTTAAAAAGGAAGAATTTTTATTTGAGGAAAAACCTAAACCTTAATTAGGGTCGGACAGGCAAAGAAGTAGCACTTTATGTCAGCAAAGCAAAGAAATGTAAGTTATTTCAAACATTTTGAAATTAAATTGAAAAAGAAAACTAGATTTTTTATTTTAGGGAAAACTTAAGGAAAAATGAGCAAACAAGCCAAAATCAATTTGAGGAGATGGTAAAATTTATGGTGGCGAACCAAGATTTTTCCAAAAACCTTTTAAAATGCTTAGATGCCAAGCAAAGATCGCATTCAATGTGGCTTAAACTTTTGAAACATTTTAAATGCCGAAGGCCCTCCAATGCGTTCAGCCGATAAATGGAAAAAGGTAAAAATTTCAAATTTTTTTTTTCTCTTTTTTTCTTTTAATTGAATCTTCCTTAGTGGAATTAACAATTTGTTATTCAAATCTTAAGACTAAATAGTGTGCTAAGCAGTAACATTTTTTTTTTTCTTCCTATTTACAAATATACAAGTAATGATTTTTTTTTTTAATTTTTTTTTTTAATAGTATCTGTCATATAGCTTTATGTTGCCATCAAGGATTTTCTTCTTAGCCGTGTATTAGAGGGTTCATCGAGTAGTCGCCTGGCCAGTTCGTTTGGATGAGTTAATAATTTAGCTTTATATTTGGGAATGAAAACATTTATATTGTCCTTTACTAAAGGGATATTAAGGTCTTTATGGATGTTAGAGTTTCTAACATACCATGGGGCACTTGTTATTTGCCTCAATATTTTATTTTGCACTCTTTGTATTTTTTCTTTTGTTGTGTTGCATGCAGAGCTCCACAACTCATTTCCGTAAGTCCAGATTGGCTTAATAATAGCCTTATAGAGCAGTACTTTGTTTTCGATGCTGAGTTTGGAGTTTTTATTTAGCAACCAATAAAGCTGTTGAAGTTTAAGATTCATCTGCTTTTTTTGCTGTTTATATGGGCTTTCCAAGTGAGCCTTCTGTCTAAGTGGACACCCAGATATTTTGTCTCATTGGCCTGCGGGATAAGGACGTTGTTTATTTTCACAGAGGGACATTTTTCTTTCCTGAGAGTGAATGTAACGTGTACGCATTTTTATACCCAGCGTAAGCGGGGTATATTAGTTTTGTGCAAATCTTGTAACAGGGACAATTAAGCTCCGGAGATATAGAAAAATATATATAGAAATGATCACGATCAAAAACTGAATCGATTTAGACATGTCCGTCTGTCCGTCTGTCCGTCCGTCCGTCCGTCTGTCCGTCTGTCCGTCCGTCCGTGGTCGGATCTCCTCCGAAACGGCTGGACCAATCAAGTCGAAATTTGGCACACAGGTATATCGGGATCCGAGTATGATCCTAAGTAAAAATGGGAGACATCCGCCCACTGCCACGCCCACAAATGAATATAATGTTTTTTCAGTAAAATGCTTGTAACTTGCGAACCACTCAAACATTCCATTGATATTTGGTGTGCTGGTAAACTACGAAAAGGGACATTTTTTGGCAAAAAATGGACGCCGCCCTCCTCGAGCCACGCCCACAAATAAGCCCAAAAATAAGGTCTTATCGTAACTTCCGAAGTAAACGGCGTAGAAGCTTCAAATTCGCAGCATAGGTTGACCAAGGCAAATTAAAGGTGTAGGAACAAAAATTTATGTAGCCCCCCACTGCCACGCCCACAAATAGAGAAATTTCATAACTTCCGAAGTAAAAGGCGTAGAAGCTTCAAATTCGCAACATAGGTTCACCAGGGCGAATGAAAGCTGTAGGAAAAAATTTTATGCGGCCCGCCCACTGCCACGCCCACAAATGAAGATTTTTCGTAACTTCCGAAGTAAAAAGGCGTAGAAGCTTCAAATTCGCAACATAGGTTCACCAAGGCGAATGAAAGGTGTTAGGAAAAAAAAGTTTTTTGGCCCGCCTACTGCCACGCCCAAAATAAAGATTTTTTCGAAACCTTCCGAAGTAAAAGGGCGTGAAGCTTCAAATTCGAAACATAGGTTCAACCAAGGCGAATGAAAGGTGTAGGAAACATTTTTAATTGGTCCGCCCCTTGCCACGCCCAAAACTGAAGATTTTTCGTAACTTCCGAAGTAAAAGGCGTAAAGCTTCAAATTTCGCAATTATAGGTTCACCAAGGGCGAATAAAGGTGTAGGGAAATAATTTATGTTGCCTTCCCACTGCCACGCCCACAAATAGAGAAGCAAAACATAGTGCGCTCATAATGTCGGGACGCTGGGTATTTCAAAGTCGGGCTTGACCGACTTTAGCTTTCTTACTTGTTTTACGTTGATTTTGATGCGCCACTTTGCCAGCCATTTCTCCACGAGTTTAATGTGCGCTGACAAGTTTAGAGGTGCAGTTCGATGATTGCTGTGGCTACTTAGAATTGCAGTATCGTCGGCAAAAGTTGCAACTGTATTGTCCGAGTAAGTTGGGAAGTCGATGGTGTAGATAAGGTATAAAATTGGTCCAAGCACACTACCTTGAGAGACGCCTGCTCTCATGACGATCTTATCTGACACAAATGTACCGTATTTAAAACAAAAGGTGCGTTGTGTTAGGTAAGTCTGGAGGATTTTATGTACATTTTTTGGCAGATAGCGTTTAATTTTGAAGAGCAGACCTTCGTGGCATACTTTATCGAAGGCTTGAGCTATATCCAGGAATACCGAAGAGCAGTATTTTTTATTTTGGTAAGCTTCGTGAATGACCTTTGTAAATTCTGTGGACTTGTTGAATAGTTCCATGCTGTTTTCTAAAGCCAAATTGGTGGTTATGAATTACTGCACTCTGCGTTAAATGTGGAAAGAGTTTAGGAAGGAGAACTTTCTCGAAGATTTTTGATAGATGAGGTAGTGGACTTATTGGTCTGTAGGAGGCCGCGACAGTAGGATTTTTTCATGGTTTTGGTATCATTTTGACCATTGCGATTTTCCATTGTTCAGGGTAGTACCCTAATGCAAGAATGTGGGTTGAAAATTAATAAAATAAAAATGGCCTGCGCTGTCGGGTAACATTTTTAGCTTTTTCCTGAGATTTCGTTGTGGCCAGGTTGATTTTTTTAGGGTTTTATGTTGGCAAAGGCTTCTTTCAGTTCATGAGATCTTATTTTTATTGGATTTTCTACAATAGATGGGATGCAGATTTCAGGATGGAAGGCAATTACTTGCGAATTCGGTTGGAAGACTTTTGTTAGGTGGTGAGAAAGAAACAGTTCCTTTTTCTTCTTCGCTGCGCGCCCATGAGCCATCTGTTTTACGAATTGGTGAAAATAAATTGTTTAGGAGTTTTAAACTTTCTTGCTGCTTTCCAGAGAGAGTAGTTTTGTTCTTTGTTAGGGCAAACGTTTTCCAGGTAACACTGTAGCGCGTGGTTATTCCTGTCCGCGAGGGCTTCTCTTAGGGCTTTGGTTGCTAAATTATAATTTTAGTTTGGAACTGGGTGATCAGAGCATTTGGCCACTTGCGTCGAGCTTTTCTCTTTGCTGTCACAAGAATGTCAATGTCTGATTGGAACATTGTCTTGCCTTTGGAGATCTTTCTCGTGACCTTTACGGTATTCACAGCAGTTTTTAGTGTTGAGCTTAAAAATTGAACGGCTTCATCAATTTTTCTAGGGCGAGTTAAGTTCTGGATTACTACACATTCGGCTATCGACCTCAACCTTATATTGAGCCCAATCGATGTAGCTTAAGGTCTTGTTTGTTGGGTTTACGTTTATTTGCTTTTTAAGTACTATCACTCCTGAAGAATGATCAGACGATAAGTCGTCACATGCGTTGACTGTTATCTCGTTCCGTTTAAGGCCTTTAGCAATTCCGAAGTCAATAACGTCTGGGATTTTTATTTGGATCAGATGGCCAGTATGTTGGATGACCTGATGAAATAATTTCGAGTGATTTTCCAAGCGCTGCAAACAATTGGCGACCCTAGGTGAAGTTAATCTTGAACCCCAGAAAGTATGCTAAGCATTGAAGTCTCCAGCTGCCAAAAATTTTGAAACCAAGATTGTCAAAAAAATTTTGGAAATGATTTGTAGTCACTAAAAATCTAGGTGGACAATAAACTGCTGAAACGACTATTTTATTTTCGCTAGTTTATTAAGCAAATTGTAGTTGCTTGTAAGATATTTTTCACTATACGGTTCTAATTCGTAGTGTGGTATCGTTTTCTTAATAAAAACCCCAGAGCCACCATGAGCTTGCCTTCAGGGTGGTTTGTGGTAAAAAAAATTATATCCGTGAATATGAATATAGTTTTTTTTGAGTTAAATGAAGTTTCCGATAATAACATAATATCGATATTATTTTTTATTTAGGAATTGTGTTACTTCAAGTATATGTTGGCTTATACCGTTTGCATTCCAGTGACAAATTTTTAATCGCATTCATTCTGCGTTAATTAATCTATTAATTATGTTCTGGTTTTTGTACCATGCTTCCCATTAGATTACTCATCATGCTTTGCACAAAAACCATGAATTTTTCAAGCTTTTGCATAAAGGATTTGAGAATTGACTCTAAATTATTAATTGCGCTTCGATCATTAGAAAGTGCCGGAGCTTGTGCGAAAAACTTTAGCGTAGCTTGTTTGCTGAGAACGCAGATTAGGAGCCATTGGCTGAGGTGCTAAGTTGGTTGGAAGTTGTGGGAATTCGCTCGATGCAAAATTAGGAAATTTCGATTGATTTGCCCGTTGGCTCAACGTTAAATTTTTTGCTGCAGAGCTGCATATACGGGGCAGCCCCTATAGTTGGCCGTATGGTTTTCGCCACAGTTTGCGAATTTTTTTACGGTAGCGTTGTCTTTGCTCTCCGGACATTCGGAAGTGTTGTGGTTTTTAGCACAGATTACGCATACTTTGCTTAGTTTGCAGTATGCCTAAGTGTGTCCGTATTCCTGACAGTTGTTTCATTGTACTAGGTCATTTTGTGGTTCCTCTACTGTGATTTTCCTGTTTAAAAGGAATCGAAGCAGATAAATGGGGTGAACTTCACCTCTTTTCAGCTTGACATCATAGGGCGTCAGTTCTATTTTGTACAGCGGTTGTGGTTGGCGTTCTTTGTTTAGTATGTTGAATATACTTTTTACTTCAAAATTCTTTTTCTTTTATTTCATTAGGATCTAACCCAGGTCAATGCCTTTAATGACAAACTGATATACCTTTCTTACTTTTAAGCTGATATTGTAAAACTGCTTATCTTTGTTTTCAGGTTCAGCAACTATTTGGCGGTATTTGAATTTCATTTACTACTTGAATCTTTGTTTCGTAAATGTTTCCTTTTTTGAGGGGCACAACGTAGAAATTATCTTTACCGATTACTTTACTAATCAAATTCACCAACCCACTTGAATTTTGTTCTCTTATATAAATAGGTGGCGGCTTGGCTACCTTCGTTACCATTGCTTCATCTTCTACTCCTTCGTCGCTTAATATTTGAAATCTGTTGCCATTTCTAAAATTTCCGCTTAGTTTTTTCATTTTATCTCGTGGTTTGTTCTTATTCTGTGGGCTTAGCTTTCTTTTTATTATTTTCGTGTAGCGATCGATTCCCGTTTGCACGAAGGAAGCTTTTTTATCAGAGCTTGATGGTGTGTGTTTGCTTCTCATTGAGATCAGTTATGATCGAAGAGGGATTTTGGCATTGTCGAAAATTGAATAGAAGATTCAGAGGGATCAAGCTTTTCGTGATTCCAAGGAAGTGGTTTTCTGGGTGGCTGGGCTTACAGCGACATCTGTGATGAAAGGTTGGCTTTTATTTTGGTTTGTGTCTGCACTATTCGGTGGCGAGCGATCAATGGGCATATCGCAAGCAACTAAAACAGCTATCAGCTAGGAACAACTGTAGCGACCAGCTGTCTCTGTCAGTTTATCGTGAGCAGGATGGTTATACGCCGAATTCAGGTAATGTTTTTGATTTAAAGAAAAGAATTTTCGGTTTTCTTTCACTTTGAAGAAACCTATGGAATCCGACAATAGACAGTGTCCAGGGCGGAAACTCACCCACTGGTTTGAAGTCAAGCACGTACGTATACTTTTCAATAAAGAACTCTGTTCGGAACTGTGTTTATAAATCAACTTTCAGGAGCTCGAAATATCGCGGCCGACACACTTCACGACTAAGGGAAACTTCAAAAAATTGAAATTGCAAAATAATCCAAATAAATACATATACAGTGGAAATCGTTTATAACAGGTCCGGCTATAACAGACTATCGTATACAACAGACAAAACCTCTGGTCCTTCCAAGTGTAATGGGAATAATACATAGGAATTCGTATATAACGGACATCGCTTGTAGTAGACATATCGCTTTAAAATACACGTTCAGAAGCCCCACGACTCGATAGTACTATTTATAACAGACAAATGAAGAAATTCTACTGTTACATTTTCGTGTTTTATGTTCGTGTTCTTAGATGTACATACATAACACAAACATATGTTATTGTTACATTCTGTTTTTGTGTACAATGATTTTGTTATGACACATATTTATAATTTAATATAACGTTAAGGCGGTCAACCGGTCCCGCATTCCAAGGCAAAAATATTTTCGGGCTTACCCAATAACAAATTGCTGCTATAGGGAAGACTATTAGCGCTGTTTCTTATATGCGATTTTTCTATAATTAGAAATGTTACAACAACAGGATTTTCCGGTTCCATTGAATCTGTTATAATTCGATTTATTATCTGTAATTAAAGCTTCAGTTTTGGTTTAAAGCATTCAAATATTAAAGTGGTAAAAATAAAAAGCTTCCATACCCGGAACCGGCAGGACCAATCGAGATTTGCCAAACAAGGGAAAGCAAGTTTCTCAATTGTTGTGCAAAGAAGAAGCCATTGAGGGGATCTCCAAAGGCCGGCGCCCTGGTCTTCAAACTGAAGAAATTGATCGTCCATGTTCAAGTACCAATAGAGGATAATAACGGCATAGTTCCTTAAAGAAAATTTCCCCAACCTCCTTCCATAACTCTCATCCGAAGGCCAAATGAACTAAGTGCCAAGAAAAAAATTGCCAATTCTGAAAAACAGGTTGAAAATCTTTTACACCATGAAAACTTCGGGGAAGGGTTAAGGAAACCAACGAAAAATTTAAAAGTTGGGAAATGAATTTTCCAAAAAGCGGAAAAAAGTTTTAAATTGGGCTCAAGAAATTGAAACTCCAAAAAACCCGGGACCTTTTCTTGAAAAAACGCCAACAAGTTTAAAATAGAAAAAAACCATAGTTTTTAAAATTTTTTCCCCATTCCATACTTTTATTTAAAGCTTAGTAAGAAAAAAGTTCCAAATTTTTTAAAGAATTGAAAAACAAATTTACCCATTAAAATTTTTAATTTTTAAGGTAAGAAAAAAAATGAAGAATTAAAAAGCCGAAAAAAGAAAAATGAACCTGTTAAAACCAAAAAAAGAATTTTAAATTGAAAAAAAGAAATTTTAACCAAAAAACAATGTTTTTTAATTTTTTTATTTTATTTTAATTTTTTTTAACTTTGTAAAAACCTTTGAATTTTCCTATTATTTATTTTTTATTTTTAAGTTTGGGAAAAACACTGGTCCAATTATTTATTTTTTATTTTTAAGGGGGTATAAAAAAACACAAAGTTTGAAGAAGCCGAAAAGCAAATTTAAAAAAAAAATTTTTTGGGAAAAAATGTAATTTCCCTCCGAAGTTTTAAGATAAATTTTAAAAATCCAAAAAACCGTTTAATGGTTATTTTTCCTTTAAGAAGCTTTTGGGTTTTAAAAAGCTTTCCTTCAAAGGTTTCAAATTGGCTTGGGGCGGAAATAAAAGGGTGTAGAAGCCCGGTTTAAAAAGGGGGTAAAACCCCCCAAAAATAAACCTTTTAAAGAAATAAAATTTTTTTCCCAAATTTTTCCCAAATTTTAAATTTTGGGGAAACCCCCAAATTTAAAAAAAATTTTAGGATTTTGTTTTATCTATTACCTAGCAGCCAACTTGAGTGATCGCTATTATCTAATCCGTTTTTCATGTAATCTCTCTCGGCTGACAAATTCCATATATGAGCGTCATGAGACGTTCCGCCAAATTTGGCATCCACAGCGCGAATCCGCATTTCATTATCGCATGTCTAAAATTTTTTACTTATTAAATTATATATTAATACGAAGATGAAAAATTAAAAAAATAAAAACACCTACCACCATTGCGTTCATGCTGTGTTTCAATTTTCTATTGAAATAAAGGTGCTCATTATTGGAAGGACGTATCATCTGTATTTGAGTGCCATCAATAGCACCGATGACGCCCGGTATGCCGCATTTCTCATAAAAACCCTGTTTTTATTCGTTTCTTCCCCATGTCCGTCATTGTAAAAACAATATGTTTCGCACGTAGCCTCCTTTCTATAGCTGCACAAACTTCTTTCGGGCACATAGAGACGGTAGGTTGAGCTAATCCAGAATTGAAGTCCTGCCCAATTTGATGTTGGTAGCCACCTTGTCCCAAAAATTTCAGCGTCGTAGCTAGCTTCCTTTCGGCTGTAATCGCCAAAGGAACAATTGGGATTTCCAAGCTCGCTTTAAATTTCGCTTAACACATATGTGAACGCCTCTTTGGAAAGCCGAAAATTTTTAACGAAGCTAAAAGAAAAATATATTAATTCTTCGTTTGCAAATTTTCAGCACATATTTACCTTTCTTCACTAAGGCTCATAATGTTGGAATTATTTCGCCGATTTCGTCTTTCGTTCGATTCGCTCCTTCCCGAACCTCCATCCAACCATAAAGCCAAGGAGTCCATTTTTGCACTCTTTATTTTTATCATATTTTTTACTTCAAAACTAAACACACAGCTTAACACTTTCGCGCTTCGAAAACACTTTTCCCTCCGTAAAACATAGTATTCATCATTGCTTCTGTTCGAAAGAGTTCTATAATACCGAATTATTTACGCAACGGAACTTGGTAACGCAACGCAATTGCGAACGCAACGCAAACCATAATAGGGGCCCAGGTCATTTAAATGGAGTAGACAAAAGACTATCCGGGAAAGAGGAGAGGGTGCGCCTGAGATTTATTCAGGAAGAGAAACGAGGATCGAAACATTTCTCAATGTCAACTCAGCCGACATCATACGATTGTGCACAAGAAGAATCATTCCATTCCGATGAAGGACATGTCTTTTCAAGAGTTTCCAACTCAGATCGAAAGCTTGCTACCGAAACGCAATACTTAAAATATCTAGGCGGAAGGACTTAATCACTCCAAAATTAGTAGGGGCCCTAGACAGGTGCCTTTAAGCGTGAGAGATTCAGTGTATATTCTTGAAGCTACTATTGAGGCACTTGGATACAACACTGTTGAATTTCCGATAAGTAAGTCCTCTATTTAAAGAATCCGCACCGAAAAAACGGAGAGAACGGGCGGAGTCCATAAAAATTTAATTTTCGGAACGAGTTGCCAGAGGTTGTGACCGTTCCTTTTTGATGGAAAATTATTGCCTCCTTTGGGTGCTCGTAAATCAAAAGAGGAACGATTACCGATAGTAATTTCAAATGGAAATAAGGAAACAATTAATTGCTGTGCCAAAACTAGAAAATTCTTCAGGAAAACAGGCAGAAGCAATTTGGAAAGCGCTTAGAGATTGGAATCTAGAAGATAAAGTACAAATCCTTTGTTGCGATACTACTCTCTGATCGTCAGTTAGATTTAATGTATTAAAACTTCCACCGTTTCAGGGCCACATACGTTAAGAAAAATTGCCACCTTTTGTTCATCTTTTCCTTTCAAATAATTCTGTTGCGGCTGCGAATATCTCAAAATTCTGCTTAAACACACGCCAATTTTCCGCCAGATTACCATCCAACTTTAATGGGTCATTATTTTTGTTATGTTAATTTTTTCCTCTGGATCCAAAATTCCTCGATGTCGTTGTTCGTCTCACTCATGGATCGAGTTTTGACCATTATTCTATTTTATTCAGTTTTTTTTTTATTTTTATTTTTTTTATTTCTTTTTTTCACGACTGCGCCATGTCTTATTCGTTTGGCATTTGCTTATTTTCTGTTTATTGAGTATCTGTACAGTGATGTCTATTCTAAGGTAATGAGTTAATTAAACCTAAGTATTCGAATACTACAGCTTGCACCATTTGGGCAAGCTGCACAACGCCAAACAATTCTAGTCTAGGCAGCGAAATAGTTTTTACCAGAGCTACTCGACTTTTTGCTGCTAGAAGGTGGGTTTTTGGAAGGCCTGTCAACACCGTATGAGAATCGGTAGTCCACTTTCGCAAAGGAAATCGTGCAGACTCTTTTTTAAACTCGTCTCGCGCTTCAGTAGTCGATTCAATAGTGTGGCCCCCAGCTAACCATCATCTTAAATACATGGAAACCTCTCAGAATTTGACTTGCTAAAGGCAGTGAATTTTCAACATCATCCGCTAGTTGTAAAAGCGTTCGCATCACGAGGCAGGGAGCGCAATTCATGCCAAATGGTCACCGTTTTCGACTCGAAATCTGCCACCTCTTCTTCTGGGGCCTTACAAAACAGGATTCTTTGAAATGGAGTATGATGCGACTCAACTAAAATTTGCCTATACATTTTTTGTATATCGGCGTTGAAGACGAATTTGAAAAATCTCCATTTAAGAAGGAGGAGCGTCAAATCTGATTGCAATACGAGCCCAGTATGCAAAATTTCGTTGAGACTGACCAAATTGTCAGAGGGACTGAATGCATGAAATACTACACGAACGTTCGATGTGGTACTTTCTTTTTTTATCACCGCGTGGTGGGGTAAATAGAAATGGCGAACTACGGTTGTACATGAGGTTTTAACCCGTTCCATAAGCCCGAGCTGTAAATACTCCTGAAGTAGCGAATTATATTCATCCTATAATGTTGGATTTATATTTAACCGCGCCTCGTTCCGTAACAACTGATCTAATCATATTGTTAACAGCGTTTTATACTTGTGTAAACACCCAATTAGTATAGAAACATAAGCAAGACAATCAACCACTATTTGTGATAAAACCTGTATTAGATACTCAACCAACATTATTCATTCCTTGGAACTAGTTAGTCGCGTAAGATCATTTGAATTAAATAGATATCGAATAGGTTAAACTGTGCGTTCTTATTTCATCTGATATCGGGCGATTACATATCAGAAGTGCGGTAAAGAAAAAAAAAAAGAAAAACAAACAATTGCATTGAGAATTAACTTTTTTAAAAAGAAATCAATTGCATTGATCGAGATTTTTCTTTTATTAACCACGAGCCAGTGCGAAAATAATCGTTCGAAGTCATAAGTACGCGTACGGGAATAATGCTCAAAAATAAAAGGATAAGCGATTTAAGTAGAGACGAAGTCCGAGAAATGATCGGCGACGGTGGTGCTACGGGCAGTTCGGGAAGCCCACCGCAATTTCAAGAAAACAACACGAGTTCGGAAAACGAGGTTTGGTCAACGGAGTTAGCGGAAGCCGCCATGTTTGAGAAGCATCATTCAACAGAGGATGTTGGCAGCACCAACGCAAGAGGAGGCAGCGGTGTTGGAGGAAGCAGAGACGAACTGAGTGGCAACGCTAAAATTGACAACTTAAAAGAAACCGAAGTTGATTGCGAGAAAAATACGGGTTTTCAAACAGAGGAAGAAGTCGTTGGCAACGCCGTGACTGACAGCTGCAGATATATCAAAAATGACAACGTCAAAAACGCTGACGTGTTTACAATGTCAGCTTTAACATTATTAATGGAACAGAATAAACGACTTATGGAAAAAATTTTTTCATCAAAACAAGACTACAACGTGATGCCGGATCTTAATAAATCAATATCGAAATTTAATGGCAAATGCAATGCATTCGCAGCGAAAGAGTGGCTATCATCGGTTGAAGGAATTGCCAAAATGAATAAATGGCCAGAGACAGTAATACTTCAATGTGTTAGAGCAAATCTTACCGGACCAGCTTTAAATTGGTTCAACGCAGAACAATTTACAAAATGGTCAGATTTTGAGATGGAATTCAAGGAAACTTTCGCCAACAAGTGCACACCAAGCGAAATGTGGGAAGGAATGTCAAAACGGAAGCAAAATCAAAACGAAGATATTTCAGACTATTTTTTGACAAATTGCGTCTTACTCGCCAGCTGAATATGGATTTTGACGACTCAAGATTGCAGTTAATACGAGGATTGCGTTCAGATGAATTAAAAAAATTTCTCCTGCAAGGGACACACGACTCATACCGCGATATACTTCGAGACATTCGCGAGTATTTGGAGACATTTCCGAATAGTTTCACAGATAAGGACAAAAATAAAAAATCTGAACACGTCAAATGCGGTAAGTGTGGCAAAAGTGGCCATACAACGGAAAATTGTAGAGCAAAAAAATCTGAACAGAAATGCTTTCAATGCGATAAAATGGGACATTTCAAAAGTGAATGCACTGAAGCTGTGAAATGTTTTAAATGTCATAAAGCAGGCCATACACACAAGGAGTGTGGCAAAATTTTTCAAGGCAATAAAAGCGAAGAGGACGTAGTTGTAGTGAATCGCGATTGCAACACTACTACTTTTAAGCAAAAGTACTTTCAAGACGTAATTATTAACAATAAAACGGTGAAGTCGTACATCGATCCCGGAAGCGCATTTGTCATAATCCGAAAACAAGACGCGGAAAACTTACAGTTTGATTACAAACCAATGGAACCTGAGAACAAAATTGTTATGAAAGGATTCGGAAACGGAAGAGTTTTACCTTTGGGAATTTTTAAGGCGGAATTGAAAGTAGATCAAGCATCTGCATATGTGGACATTTACATCGTGGAAAACAATGTTCTAAGCGTACCACTCCTAATAGGACAGCCTTTCACAGAACAGGACCACATTACAATGGTTCGACGAGGAAACGTGCTAAGATTTTTCGAGGAAGAAGGTACCAATGATGACGATTGTCTAAAAAACATGCAAATTCCGGAACTACCATCGACAAGTTTAAACATCTGGGCAAAAGACTCGACAGTAATTCCTCCAAACTTCATCGGATTTGTGGAAGCTTACATCGATAATATGCGCAACGCACACATTTTCATAGAGAAGAGCAACAACAAAAGCGGATCAATAATTCCCAACTGCGTCGTTAATAGCGAAAATAACGAAATAAGAGTGCCAATTATTAATATAACATCGAAACCAATAATTTTCGAGAAAAACCACAATTTGACAGAAGGTGAAATTTGTGTACAAACGGAACATGCTACAGCTAGTGAAATTAAAAACAGCGATGATGTTTGTGCGATACAATCTAGTCTGAATCAAATAAATATCAATACAATAAAAATCGGAGATAAAGTGAGCAAAAAAGGAAGAGACAAAATTATTGAAGTTATTAATAAAAATCGTAATTGTTTTGCTGAAAATATTGGGGAGCTTGGGTGTACTACCGAAATCGAATTTAAAATTGAGCTGACATCAAATAAACCTGTTACAATGAGACCATATCGACTGAGTCACACGGAACGCGAATTTGTGAGAAACGAAATAGAGAAAATGAAGCACGCAGGTATTATTTGCGAGTCAACATCTGATTATGCCAGCCCAATCCTAATAGTAAGCAAGAAAAATGGCGAGAAGAGAATTTGTATTGACTATAGAGCAGTCAATAAAATAACGAAGAAAATTCAATACCCTTTGCCGATAGTTGCAGATAATATTGACCGACTACGAAATAAATTATTTTTCACATCTCTCGACATGAAGAGCGGGTACTATCAAATACCGATAGAAGAAAAAACACGACATATAACAGCGTTCATAACACCAGACGCGCACTTCGAAATTTTGCGTATGCCATTTGGAGTTTGCAACGGGCCAGCCGTTTTTCAGCACATGGTTAACAAAATTTTGGGGCCACTGCGTTTCACTATTGCCTTAGCATACTTCGATGACATCTTGGTAAGTGGCGAAAACGAAGAGCAAGCAATCGAAAATTTTGAGCAAATTTTGAGTGTCCTTAAAAGCGCGAACCTTACTCTAAATATAGTAAAATGTCAGTTTTTAATGAGTAAAATTGACTATCTTGGATACGAGATCGAAAATTGTACAATAAGACCATCAGCAGCAAAGATTAACAGCGTCATCAACTTTCCTGTTCCAATCAACGTACATAAAGTAAGACAATTTATGGGCCTAGCGAGCTATTTCAGGCAGTTTGTCAAAAATTTTGGAGTATTGGCAAAACCATTAACACAACTCACAAGGAAACACGAAGAATGGACATGGAATGATGATACCCAGCAAGCATTTGAGACGATCAAAAAGAAACTTACAGAGCGACCACTGCTATCAATGTATTCACCAACAGCAAAAACAGAAGTCCACACTGACGCGTGCCAAATTGGTTTCGGAGGAGTACTACTGCAACAACAAAGCGATGGGGCGCTTCATCCTATTTCATATGCAAGCAGACAAACGACACCGGAGGAATCTAGATACCACTCAACGGAATTGGAGGCATTGGCAGTTGTATGGACGTTGGAGAAATTCAGAGTGTATTTAATTGGAATAGAATTTACTGTCGTCACGGATTGTGATGCCGTCAGGAATGCTCTATTAAAGCGACACATTATTCTTCGTATTGGAAGATGGTGGCTTCGACTCCAAGAGTTTCAATTTGAAATTTTACACCGATCTGGAGAGAAAATGAAGCATGTGGACTCTCTTAGCCGAAATCCGACTGAACTAGGCCAAAATACAAATACGGTCGCAGACGAAGCAATTTTATACACAACTTTGAGCGAAGACGACTGGATCACAATTTTACAACGGAGCGACCCAAAAGTCAAACAAATAGTGAACTCACTAAAGAAGACATCTCAACTTGATGACTACGATAGGAAGATTCGAGGATCATTCATTTTGAAAGACGCAAAGGTGTATCGAAAGATGACAGATGCAGACAAATTTTACGTTCCTGATAAAGCAAGGTGGAAATTGGTTCACAGCTATCATGATGGATTAGCACACATCGCTTTGGACAAAACAGTGCTAAAAATGAGGGAATTATACTGGTTCCCCAGAATGAAAAGATACGTTAAGAACTACATCGGCGGCTGCGCGGAATGTTTGTACCACAAACAACCCGGAGGTAAGAAACCAGGAATGCTGCACCCGATAGATAAAATCGGAGTCCCTTTTCACACCATCCATATGAACCATCTGGGACCTTTTACAAGAAGTACCAAGGGCAATATGTACGTGTTAGCTGCGGTGGATGGCTTTACAAAATACTGCATTCTGAAAGCAGTCAGAAACACAAAATCGAGTACAACGGTCCAAACACTAGAAGAGATAATATGCTTATTTGGAGCGCCGAGACGCATAATTTCCGATCAAGGAACAGCATTTACTGGTCAACTATTCGAAAATTTTTGTAAACAACGCAACATAATACATATCAAGAACGCAACGGCAACACCCAGAGCAAATGGCCAAATTGAGCGGCTTAACCGAAGCATAACTCCTATGTTATCCACCATGAGCAGAGAACACAACAACAGAGACTGGGACAGGTGGATAGGAACTGCACAATATAGTCTTAATAATACATACCACCGTGCGATTAAGACTACGCCTTCAAAATTGCTGCTTAACTTCAACACGCGAAACATATTTGGAATCACACTAGAAGACGGAATAAAAGATTCAGCGGAAGAAATTAAACCGAACATAGATGCAGCACGACAACAAACAATCGACAATTTGGTGAAGGATCAGCAAAAGCAGAAACTCAAGTTCGACCGAAAAAGATCAAAAGCAGAGAATTTTATGCCAGGCGACATAGTGTTCATCAAGCGAACAACAGTACCATCACCAGGTGAATCAACAAAGCTGTTACCCCATTACAAGGGACCATATCTCATCACTGAAGTTCTGCTAAGCGATCGATACCGAGTGTCGGATATTCCCAATATCCAACGAACATCCAAGAGCTACAACGGCATTGTTGCAGTAGACCAAATAAAACGATTTGTCGAGCCCGAAGAGGAGATGCAACAACCAGAAGATGAAAATCCCAAAAGAGCAGAATTGGTAAAAGTATTTCATAAATCAAATTCTAATTTACTTTCAGATACAAATCCCATACAAACAGAAGAATCATCAGATTCAACTGACGAAGATAAGCCAAGAAAAAGCAAACGGTTGCAATCCAAGCTTGTCGCTAAAGCCAACAACTAATCGAGGGCGATTAGAATATCGGATGGCCGAATGTTAACAGCGTTTTATACTTGTGTAAACACCCAATTAGTATAGAAACATAAGCAAGACAATCAACCACTATTTGTGATAAAACCTGTATTAGATACTCAACCAACATTATTCATTCCTTGTAACTAGTTAGTCGCGTAAGATCATTTGAATTAAATAGATATCGAATAGGTTAAACTGTGCGTTCTTATTTCATCTGATATCGGGCGATTACAATATACTATCCTATACTACCACTAGTTCTTTTAGTGGTACTCTTAAATAAGTCCCCACAATATTGATTTTCTTTCGCCTCTATCCTTTTTTTGAGGAAGATCCTCCACCTCCCAAAAACGTGTGAACGCTTCTTCCACCGAATTTTTATGACATAGGTACACGTTTGACCTTATGGAAAAAGATTGTTGATGATGAATTGGACCAGTCAAAATCCACCCGAATAGTGTCTCTTGCGCAATCAACAAACTACAGTTATTCTTTTTATTTTTTCTTAAGATCAGTCCCGATAAAAACGTCAATGGGAGATTTAATTGCGAAATTTTTATCTGCTAGTGGAATATTAGGCAGGTGCGAAAAATAAGCTCTATCTATTGAGCAAGAAGGAAGATCACCGGTTATTTTCGGTAATACGAGCACGGTAGTTTTGATATGAACGTCGGCGAATAGGAGCGACCCTATAGAAATTTCACACGAGTGTCGAGACATGATATGTGCGGAACCACCTACTCCGCTGATGGCGGCAAATACTGTCGACGAAAGCAGTTGAAGTCTCCTTTGGACCATCTCGGAAATAAATGCACCTTCTGAACCCGAATCTAAAAGCGCCCTAGCATAATAGACTTTATCCGCATGGGCCAGCCTCACCATCGCGGTGCCCAGCAACACGCTTGCCATCCCATCACCCAAGCACGACTGCACTGCAGCATTTTGGTTTTCCGTAGTTGGAGCTACCAGAACTGACAGCGATTTTTGCTGAGTCACAGCGCTAGTGGACGGGAAATGGGACGTTTGATTTTTCAGATTAGAGGCATCACGATGTAAAAACGTATGGTGACGCTTGGGGCATGTAAAACAACTATATTTACTTTTACAATCCTTGACAGAATGAGCGCGAGCGAAACCAATGATGCAAAAACCAATTTTCTTGATATGCATATACTTTCTAATTGATTCTCAACCTTCATTCTTGAAAATTGAGGACACAAACGCATGGGATGATTTTCTTTCAGACAAAACTTGCAAGCGGGAGTCGATACATTAGCCGAATGCGATTTGAGACTCTTCGGACGCGACAGATCAGAAAGTTTCTGGGATACGGACTTAATATCGCTAAGCGTCTCCAACGTTTGATACCGACGCGTAATAAAATCATTAAATTGCTTCCACATTGGAAGAGTATTTTTAGAATTTAAGGACTGCTCCCAAAGAGCGAGTGAAGTAATGAAGTAATGGCTAATCGAGTGGAACAAAATCCACTAACATCGAATACAATGAACTAATATCAACGCCGTGCAGGTTTAATGCGTATAAACAACTATTAACCGTACTTAACATCGTCTTTAAAGCACTACCCGATTCCAAAGTAACAACCGCGACGCTAAACAGAATACGATATTGCGTATTCACTAGGATGCGTTTATTTTCAAAACGTTCTTTTAGAGTCTGCCACGCAATCAAAAAACCTTCATTTGTAGGAGGAGCATTTTTGACGATATTTTTAGGACTTAAACCCAAATTTTTTATATAAATTGCCTCCAAAAGATCGCGGACCGTATAATCCTCATCAAAACTATCGATATCGCACGGAGAAAGCCGCACGCCCGAATTCGGAAATTGCGGCGGCTCATGCTGAATTGAATTAGCTTTAGATTTAACACGGCTATCTAACGTGGACATCATTTCATTGATTGCGGACAGACACCTAACTTATGCGTTATACGCGGTCTGATGTTCCGACTTGACAAGCGGGAAGTCGTTAGATTCGATCGGTTTATCGTTTTCTTCCCCTTATTCATCCTCCGCGACCGATTGAGGATAGCCTTCGTATTTGGCTTTAACTATCTTCCATAGAATTTCAATTTCGTCGCCATCAATTCCTAAAGACGCCAATGAATGTCTCGCGACTTCGATAGAAATAACATTCGCCTCAAAATTAATTTATCGGTAGCACCAATGAAAGCATCAAACGTACACATTATGTTTCATGGCGCTTGGGTTCGATTATAAGGAATAGATCGAAAAACTGTTGCTTCGACAACGAAGGAAATTTGAAAATAAAAAGCGCCCTTAACTTTTTGTCCTGTAGTGAGTTAGAAACGAATGCAAATTCTAACACGTTTGCTTATGTGCACGAAAACTGTGCATAAAAGTTTTTGTTCTTCTTGTAAGCAATGCCGGCTTAATTTTTGTAGTTGCTAAAACAATTCAAATTAAATAAACGAAATCGAAAAACAGAGAATTCCGTCTTTAGTTGTTGTCGTAAATTGCACTTAAGATGCTACACTGCAGTCTTAAATGCACTAAATGGAAGAAGCTGCGCTCAAAGAAAAATACCGAAAATAAAATAGCTTCTACGTACAAAGGAATTGACCAACAACTCGAAGTCACTGACCGCATACAATTTCTATTTGGAATATGTATGTGAGCATGTATGTGCACCTTTCTGTGCGAAACCCAAAGTAAATCAGAAACCTTACAAAAATTAACACCGGTATGCTGTTCCACCGACCGGAACCTATTTAAGTATAATTTTTTCGCGCGCGGGAAATTATATATATATGGCGCAAATATATGTATACAGGGTGATTCACGAGAGCTAGAACATCCGAAGCAGGGTGATGTCAGGATGTCAAGACGAAACAAAAAATCGTAAGGGACAGGGGGCCGCAAATGCACCCCTGAGGAGTTATAGGCAGAGTTCGAAAACAAACGAAACGATTCGCAATCGTTTGCTAAAAAGACCGAAACAAAAGGAATATTTCCAATCGTTTCGTACTCGAACACAAACGTAAACGCAAACTTTTCAAAGACAAAGAGCACAAACGGTACGTTTGCCTTTTCGCTCATTTGGCTTTGCTTTGTTGCATAGGTACAATTGGAAACGAATCAAAAACAAAACGATTGCGAATCGTTTGTTTCTTTTCGTACTCTTCTTTGTTGTTCATAGCCTGTCGAAGACACAGCACGTAATAATCAATTTACTTGTTTTTTGTTTTAATTACCTAATACACCTTTTTTACTTTAAATAAATTTTAAAAAAAATTAAAATCAAGTCCTTTTTCATTCATTCATGCCATCTTCTAGTGTACAAAACCATTTGAAAACCTTTGCCGAAAAGTTTATTCTCAGAACTTTTGAATTCGCTCTCTTTGCTTGGCTGTCTACATGAGCACGTTTCAACTAATGTACGGTTTTCGTTCGCGTACGCAAACTGTACGAAAAGAACCGCAGCAATCGTTCTCATTGTTTTTGTTTCGTATTTTGTTTTGCGCTCCGAGCAGTACGGTACGAAACGCGTTTAAAGGTTTCGTTTCGTTTGTTTTCGAACTCTGGCTATAGGGCGTTAAAGTTTTTAAGCAGGAAGTCGAGAAAAAAAATTCTACCACGATAACGGCTTATCGTATAAAATCAACCGTTAAGGGGTTTGAAGGCCAATTGTATGGGTTTTTGGGAAAAGTTAAATTGTTGGTTAAAATTTGAGCAATTCAGGGAAAAAATTATTGGTCAAAGTCAAAAATTCTGTAAAAACTTTCAATGTTTTTTACTTTGGGAGCCATTTTGGTATGAAAAAGGTCCTATTAGCACATGCTTTTCTAATTTTTTTCCTAGTCGGCAGTTGATTTCCTTTAAAACCGTAGTACATATGCTATACCTTATTTGCAGTTTAACTATTGAAAACATGGGATTTAAAAACGAAATTGAACTTTTTTTTGGAATATTTGTTTAAATACCTTTGAGTTGGATCTCCAATTTGCAAGAGCGGAAGTAAGTCGAAACGGAAACCGGAAGTATGGAAGTAACAAGAACTGTGGAAGAAAACCTGAAGTGTGGTTTTCAGAGAAAAACGGCTTATTGTGACAAATACAAGCCAAGAAATGACAAGTGCCATTGAAATCACAACGACTGCCCAACTAAATGTATCTCGTTTCACAGTGTACAGAGCGTTAAAGCAGTCTGGAGTATTCAAAAGACAACGAGTCAAAGCTTAACCGAGACTTGAAGACCACCACAACATGTGATTCCTTAGGTAAACAAAATAATTGTTTAATAAAATAAAACAAACGTTGTTGTGAAGTAGGAAGTTTTCAACATAAGGTCTATACATCAGGACTAATCATTTAAAGCGACGCACTTTCATATATTTCCATTATTTTTAAGACCCTTCAGAAACAAACATGCATTATATACTTCTAGGTCCTCATTTGAGGCTGGAATGAGTAATGAAATTTTTATATTTAAGTTTGATTTAACGCTCTATTATACATATTAATTCCACTTTATTTAAACCAAGGCCAAGGATTGAGTCTTTAGTTTGTTGAACTGTAAAAGCAACTTTCATATAATTTCGTTAGCTCCAAAGCTAAATTTAAATTGTTAATAATGTTCTGAGCGAGGATCTCCTCTTTCTCCAAATTTTACATGCGATGTATAAAAATAACAGCTCGAGTGTGAGTCGAACTTAAGAAATGCGCTGTCATCATGATGGTTTCAATGACTTTTGATTCTCCCACACTTTTATTTGGCATTCTTAAAGTGCTTTTGAAACTTTAAAGGATGCATCGTTTTCCCCTTCGTGTGTGTATGCCACATATACAGTTCTTGCTTTCAACTGAAAGTATAAATATCTTCTAGACCACAGACACATTATTGTTTTTTCGCAAAATAATATTTTGATTGTTTCACCTTGGATAGCAGAAGATTTCTCCCATCCTATTTATTTTATAAGATTGTGTACATTATGTTATTGGCCAATAGTTATATTTTGTCAAGACCTGACACAGTTACCAGTTTCAAGTACATTGAGCTTTGTTACCGTTTAAGCCCTGGTTTTAAAGTTTCACTTCACTTCTGCAAGATTTTGCGTGAAATATAGCCGATTTGCTGACGGATGATTCTTTTCTTACCAGAAATGTTTTGAATGATGTTTTTAAACTTGTAATCAAAATCTTGGATTTTATGTTGAGATTTGTGTTTATTTCCATTTTGGATGTAAACTATAAATTTTTTTATGGCTTCAAAAAGAAACGAAAATTATTAGTTTAAGAAATGTCCAATTATAAGTTAATCGAAGCCCCATAGCTTTTTGATAAACGTTAATGAATACATTAAGTAAAATGACTTGAAATTTCTGGTTATAAGGAACATTGGGACCATTCTACTTAGGAAGTGTTTGATATCATAGATATTAAGATGGAAACCTTTTCCCGTCGATTTTTCATTGAAAGTAATCATTTCATTGAAAGTAATCGCATTACGGCTTTGCTTTCTAAAATGAGCATTCGAATTTTTTAAACAAAGGCTCTTTTTATGTCAAGAGTACCTCAATATAGCAGTCGATCGCGGTTTCTGTTCGCAACAATATTTATTTTCAATTTTTCCTCCCAATTCATTTCTAACAAAATACGGAGATATTAAAACCATTGTAAGCATTATTCTAATGGAACTAGAAAAAGGATAGAAAACTTTCTCTCAAATAAGTTTTAAGGGAATATTTACCTAGTAAAGAGCACAATATCTTCTGAAGGGTTGGGTGATATCAACGAAATTTTAATTTGACCTAGGCACTTCGGAGGGTATTCAAAACATTAAACCACTCGTAAAACATTTATATCAGCTTACAAAATATTACCAGGAGTGAAAATGCCTGACGATTCGCGGGTTAATAGTATTAGAAAAATTCTGAGTCGTGCAGCACCATTTGGAAAAACTGAATTATTATTAACGTAGTTTTTGCCATTGATAAAATGTAATAAACACCTTTTGATTTCTAATCCCGGTGTTTTCTCTTGAAGTCATTTATTTACAAACAGTATTGCCTTTTTAGTTAAAATTACACACGAAACTCTTTTTAAAGATGCACAGATGGAAATGTCACTGACGATGCTTTATATCAAGTATTACAGTATCGGAAAGCCTGTCAAAATGCTATATGACTCCAAATGGTGAGGTGAAGTTGAGTAAAAATCAGATTACAGTCAAAATAAGTCGAAGAATTTGCGATTCTTAAACATGCCATAACATTATATTATGACCCTGTTTAGGTAAAATTGAAGTTGCAAACAACGAAGTTGAGATGCTCCTTCATTTTAGAGTACATTTAAAAATCTGCGACCCTCGCAAATCAGTATTCAATACAGTATTCCTTGGATATATGCACCACGGATATAAGTACTCCACGGTTATATACACTGAAAAACGTGCATTCATGTGTTTTGAACAAAATTGTACCGCTTATATGCACGCGAATTTGTGCCATTTTCCTACCACTTTCGTATAAAAAGCCCCTCTTATAAGCACCAGCTGAAGGGCGTATGGCAACTGGGTTGTGAGAAAAGCCAAGTATGAAGATAAATTTTACTTCATGTGTGATTTTTGGTTGAAAGCCAATGTTTTGTTTTTTTTTTTTAATAAAGTTTTTTTTTTAAATATAATATATCATCTGGTCATGTAGAAAATTGGGAAAATTTCATGTTTTTAGATATTTTCGCTCCTTAAAAAAATATGTCAATATTTATTGGATGTCGTCAAGCGCCAATACTGCCATTCTTGACAACATTCTTGACAAAAGGAGGCTGCCAACATATTTTTCAATAACACATAACATTGAAGCCCATTGTTTATTCTCTCAATGATCACAAAACAAATAAAACAGGCGTATATAATTTTTAAAAAGCGATAAATTTGGACCTAGCGTGGAAGAAGTGGTAATAGTGAAAATAGTGGTCGATCTACCATTAAAGTGGTAGTAGTCCGAGCCCTGACAGGGATCGAAAATATTTATGACCTTGATTTTGAAAACTAATATGCAATTTTAATTTAAAAAATGAAGTATAATTATTATTTTTTATTTTATACTTATATTAAAAATCGCCAAAAACAATTTAACATTCTAACATTAAAATTAATAAGTCAAAGGGGACGGAGTTTGAAAAATCGTCAAAAAAACGTACGTGTACTTGAATGGTCCCTTTTATGTACATAATGAGTATTTCTTATGACGTTATCACGTAAAACTATCGTCCGTAAATAGACTTTACAGACACAATTTTTTTTTATTTAGATACGTGCATCGAATATTTGAAAAGATGGACTGAACCATTCGACGCTGTCAAGTCATTCTATTGGGCTATTCTTCAAAAGTACCGCAATGGCAAGACATCGACAGTACTTTCAAAACTTTGCTGGACAAGGACGCCTTTACTAAAAACGATAGTGATGTTGATCTTTTTGATCAATTCAATTATTTAACGAAATTTATTACTACTGAAAAAATTCAGGAATGGAAACGGAATAAAACACCGTTTGAAATGCGCTGGGTGGAATGCTTTAAACATTTTGCGATTAATGACGTGCCATACAAACTTTTTGGTGGTATATGGTCCAATTTATGTATTGCCTTTCTCGAACGTCTGCTCCAGTTAAAAGAGTCTTTTCCACCATCAACCTTATTTGGACCAAAGAAAAAACCAGACTTCAAATAAGAAATTTGGAAAGCATTATATATATTGTCGTTCGTAAGTTTGTGTTCTATATGCCAAAAATCTTTTTTTTTGGGAAATCGCTTTTAAAGTTAAGTTGTCAATTACAAAAACCTGAACCGAAAAAACTCTCGCGACCTTTTTACCAAAGAAAGTTGAAGGGTTTGTGGTTTTTTCTGTAAAAAAAATTTCGGATTTTGGAAACGCTTCTACCAGCATGAAGCGTTTATAAAAAAAATGCTTTGTGCTATATGCACCTATTTACGAAGCTCTCCTTGTTCTATAGCATTGTAAACAAAATGTAAAAAGGTATTGTGAGAAATGAAAAACGATATGTTTTCAGGAAACGAAAGATTTTTTTCATTTTATATTCACCTCATTTTAAACTTCATCCAATTAATATATTTTAGTTACACAACTTAACCTAGAACCGTGAATTTATTTTTACTGACATATAAGTATTATTGTTTTCAGTTTACAGTATTCCACGGATATATGCACCCCGAATATAAGCACTCCCCGGTTATATGCACGCGAATTTGTACCATTTTCCTACCACTTTCATATAAAAAGACCCTCTTATAAGCACCAGCTGAAAGGCGTATGGCAACTGGGTTGTTAGAAAAGCCAAGTATGAACATTAATTTAACTTTATGTGTGATTTTTGGTTGAAGGCAAATTTTTGTTTTTTTTTTTAATAAAGTTATTTTTTTTAAATAAATGAAGCTCAAATTTCATATGTTACCCGAAATTTGTTTTTCGCGTATATGCACTGGTTGTGCTTATAGCCGGGGTTTCAATATATGCACTGACTGTGCTTATAAACGTGGTTTCAATATATGCACTCCCCGCTTATATGCACTCTTCCTCTTGCATTTTGCACGGTGCATATATCCGTGGAATACTGTATTGCATTTAAATTGAACGATTTCGTCAGCGATGCAAAAAATACTCGAAGCACAAAGCTTTTATCGATACTGAACCGAGTATTCAAAAGAATTCTTAAAACAAAATAATACCAAATAAAAAGCAACAATAATTTTTTTAGCACGATAATTTCGACATTAAAGGAATTTATATATTTTTTAAATGCATGTTTCAAAATTAAAAAAGTAAGGATTTTATAGTAAAGCGAACCTGACCATAAAATACCCTACACAGATAAACAGCTTTATATTTTTTAATCGGAGGCTAAAACAAAGCTCAACTTCCTCATTCCACAAAAATATATCGAAAGATTGTAGCTTTACACAAATCAGATGATTTTTGAGGCAGACCGTTGTACTGGAGGAACCCTTAAAAATCGTCCGATTAAAACAATTTTTGTAGAGGATCTCAACGATTATATAAGAAGTGTGTATGCTGTCTTTGGTGCAAGCTCCATCTTAATTTTGGGTATAAAATTCAATTTCCGAATAACGGCTTTTGGCGCCGCGCCAAAGATTTGGAATCTACATTTTATGCCTTTAAATAAGTCCAAATAAATAATTTCAATAAGTATATAAAAAAAAATTTGGTTTTAGAGCAGCATTTATGATTTTATAACAAACCCTAGAACGAAGGGATACCTTTGAAGATCTGACAGACAGAAAGTCTCATTTCTAAAAGCTAAACGTTCAAATTGTAGTCGGTTACTATTTTCCCATCGATTTGCACTATTGACTCGTTCCATTTGGCACCTCTGTTCTCCATGGATGCCACACTCACGTCTAAATTAAACAAGACCAAAAACTCGGAAATCAGTTTTTTGTACTACGTGAATTTTTCTAATACTAAAAAGAAAAAATAAATGTTAAAAGATATGTTTAAAATGGTATAATCATTCTTAAAATACTATATAATATCTGATTTTCTCCATTTGTATATGAAAATAAATCCCTAAAAAAAAGCTAACTGCTTGTACTTGCCCAATTTCTAGAGCCGACAACAATGCCCAAAGAGGCATCGTGGTGGATTGCCTGGTATGCCGTGTGGTTGTTGTTGCCTTTGGTGAATTGCCTATAAGCTTTGTTGAATTGCCTATTAGCTCGTTTCTCATACTGTATTACTTGCATTATATGTCATATCACTAAAATCACAGGTGAAACAACTTAACACAAAGAGTTAAAGGCTTGTTTAGACGCTACGTGTTTCAGCCAGGGTTGGCAACCGAAACGAATAACGGTTACGGTAACGGTTACGGTTAATTTGAAAATTTTGGTTACGGTTATACCGGTATGAAACGGTTTTTTGAATATTAAAATTTTGTTTTCGCATCATTTTTTCAAAAATACTTTTTAAGCTTTAACATTTATTCTGAACGCAATTTAAGGCATTTTAAGAAATAGCTTAGAACTTTTCATCCTTTTTTTGTGCAAAGCAGACTGTTGTTTCTTATTACCATAACAGCGGAAAAACTTTCAGCATCCAGACGGTTTCTTTGTACGTTCATGGCAACGTAACTGGGACATTACACGAGACAAGAGCATGCATACTAGCAGAGTCGAAAGACTTGCCATATAAAAATATTGATAAAATTTGTATCCCGTAAATTTTTTTTATAAAGTAATACCGAAACCGATATGTTTTTTATTTCGGTTACGGTAACGTTTACGGTATCGGAAAAGAAACGGTTTTGAAACGGTTACGGTTTCGGTTACGGTTGCCAACCCTGGTTTCAGCTCTCATTCGTGTTTCGGGGCCAAAACAAGAACCACACACTTGTTTCGCCATATAAATTTTGACATCCGAAACAATTCGAAAGTACATGTTTCAGATCGAAACAAGTAGCGAAACAAGTAAAACTTACTATCATCCCTAATTTAATCGATTGTTATCGGGGAAAAAAGGAAAGAGCAAAAGAAAAATTTCTATACTGTGATCTAAATTCATTCATATTTTGACATTTACTCACATTTATTTTCCACTTTCAAAGTGGGCAAGAAAGACTATTTCAAAACATATTGAAAAACAAATAAAAAAAGAACAGGAAAATGAAACACAAATGACAACGTCTGAACGAGTAGTTTCGCATCCGTGTTTCGTTTCGTGAATTACGAATGAGGCATTTTACATTAGTCAATAGGGTACTTGACTGTAAGGAAAAAAAAATTAATTTTTTGTTGACTAACGTATTAAATCTGAATTTCTGAATCGAATTCATTGATCAGAAGAACAAAATAATAAACAATTTACCTAAAAATCTAAGATAAGGAAACAAGTTTTTCATATATATTACCACTTGACGTTTTTGATTGGCTGAATATACACTTAGGCCATTGCCCAACTTTCGTGGATAGAGATACGCAAAGACGTGAGGGGTAGCTTGTCTTATTTTTTCCCAGCGAAAAAGCCACACCAAAAAATGTACGTGTGAAAAAGGCAATTGGACTAGTGTACGGGCAAATTTCCAATTTTTGGTGTGGGTAATTTTTAGACAAGTGTACATCCACTCATTGGCTGAACTTAAAATGACGTCACACTTTCGTACACAAGATTTTAGCTGCTGCTTTGATGACAGCTGTTGATTTGTAGCCAGCTGTTGTTGTTCAACGACACTTATGTACCCAGTTAACATTGAGGTTCGAGAACAATTTCAAAATGGTTTGAGAAATATATTTTTCAAGTAACAAACACTAAGGGTGGTAGTTACCGAAAAAGTTTAACCGAGCTTCAATCTCAATCCTTCGAAGTAAAAGTGGTAGTTACCGGGTCAACTTAAACTGTTCTTAAAAGATTCGATATTCGAATAGGGGCTGCCACATTAAAGATTTGTTTTTTCAAAAACAGCTATTTTAAGTTGATAGAAACATTTTTATCAAAGAAAATATTGCGTTTGTTCATCCGAGTGTAACATCCACCCCTAATAGAGCCAAATCATATGAAAATGTAAAGAAATTATCAGCTTTACCAGGAGATTTGGCTTAGCCATGTCGATTGTCTGTCTGTCTATCCTTTTGTATCTAGTCGCGTGTTCCCTAAGTGTTGTAAAGAAATTGGTTTTTTTTTTAAGTCATGAATAAGACTGCAATTTTAAGTTACTTTTATTTTTTGTTATTTTCTTGATACTTTTATTAAAATATTAAAATATTGTGTTTAAATCCAATAATCAATTTTGAAATCGGTACGCCGATATTTTCAAAAAATCATTCTGGGTTTTTTCGTGGGTTTTTAGTTTTTGAAAATGGGGAAAAGTGGGTTTTTTTTCCAATATATGAGGGTTTTTTATCGATAAAATCTGGCATCACTGCTTGTGATCACGACGTTTCTTATTCGACTGCCTTTTCTATTCTCCTTCGCTGTCTACTGGAAGGCTGGAAAGTAGGAACTGCTGCTGACTATAATGCCCTATTTACACGTTAATGATATTTATACCCTGTTTACACGTTAATGATACTTATACCCTTTTAACACTCGGCCATTCAGATTCTCATCTGTCTCAGATGACAGATCATCCATGTTATTCTCAATGTAGCGCCACAACTTCATATTGTCTGAGCTAGTATGCATAGAATTCGGGCCTTCGATATCTGCTGCTTTCTGGACTTCGTAGCGACCGTTGCGTTTTAACAGGTTGGCTGATAAGTCCCCGGTCTAACAAAGAAAAACACATTTTTTTGTCACAATTCGTTTTTTTTATTCAACATAGTTCCCTTCAAGAGCGATACAACGATTATAACGACCTTCCAATTTTTTGATACCATTTTGGTAGTTCTCCTTCGGTTTTGCCTCAAAATAGGCCTCAGTTTCGGCGATCACCTCTTCATTGCAGCCAAATTTTTTCCCTGCGAGCATCCTTTTGAGGTTTGAGAACAAGAAAAAGTCGCTGGGGCCCAGATCTGGAGAATACGGTGGGTGGGGAAGCAATTCGAAGCCTAATTCATGAATTTTTGCCATCGTTCTCAATGACTTGTGGCACGGTGCGTTGTCTTGGTGGAACAACACTTTTTTCTTCTTCATATGGGGCCGTTTTGCCGCGATTTCGACCTTCAAACGCTCCAATAACGACATATAATAGTCACTGTTGATGGTTTTTCCCTTCTCAAGATTACCGATAAAAATTATTCCATGCCCATCCCAAAAAACAGAGGCCATTACTTTGCCAGCGGACTTTTGAGTCTTTCCACGCTTCGGAGACGGTTCACCGATCGCTGTCCACTCAGCCGACTGTCGATTGGACTCAGGAGTGTGTGATAGAGCCATGTTTATCCAATGTCACATATCGACGCAAAAACTCGGGTGTATTGCGAGTTAACAGCTGCAAACACCGTCAGAATCATCAACACGTTGTTGTTTTTGGTCAAATGTGAGCTCGCGCGGCACCATTTTGCACAGAGCTTTTTCTATCCAAATTATGAATGATATGACCAACACGTTCCTTTGATATCTTTAAGGCCTCTGCTATCTCGATCAACTTCATTTTACGGTCATTTAAAATCATATTGTGAATTTTTTTGATGTTTTCGTCGGTAACCACCTCTTTCGGGCGTCCACTGCGTTCACCGTCCTCCGTGCTCATTTCACCAAACTTGAATTTTGCATACCAATCAATTATTGTTGATTTTCCTGGGGCAGAGTCCGGAAACTCATTATCAAGCCAAGTTTTTGCTTCCACTGTATTTTTTCCCTTCAGAAAACAGTATTTTATCAAAACACGAAATTCCTTTTTTTCCATTTTTTTTTCACAATAACAAAAGTTGCTTCACAAAAGACGCTCTATCTCACAAACTAATTGACTTACAGACGTCAAATTTTGACACGAATCATTTGAAGGTTGCCACTATATAAAAATAATATGCATTTAATACTAGCGACGCCATCTATGTGTAACCGGGGACTTATCAGCCAACTGTTATTTTCGTCACCTTGTAGGGTCCTAAAAATTCGCTGGCTAGCTTACGTCCTGTTACGAATTAGTCCGCTTAATTGCTACCAGATCGTCGACAGCGTAAGTTGAATCTGCTTGTCTCTTTTTCTCATAGTTGATTTTGTAAGTTCGCTGTGCCTTATCGATTTCTTTTTTTTGCAGTCTCACGTATGCACTGCCGTTTTTTGTCGAAATCATCTATAGCTTCTGCTTGGAGCGCTTTGATGATCTTGTCGTTGATGTTGCTGCCGTTTTTCATTTCGATGCCGAACAGTATCTTGAAAGGTGAACTCTTTGTCGAGCAGTGGATCGAGCTGTTGATGGCCTTTTGCACCTTGTTCACGTACTTGTACCATTTGTCTGGTTCGGCCGCTGAAAGTTTTGCTATAACCGAAAGAATTGTTCTGTTTACGCGCTCGATTTGGTCATTGCCCCTGGGTACACCTGTTGTGGACAAAATGTATTGGATGCCATTTGTTTTTATAAAATCATTAAAAGAATTTGATACAAATGATGCTCCTCGATCACTGATGATTCGAATTGGACTGCCAAAAATGTCCGACCATTGGCTGAGTATTTTGATGATTTCCTCGCTACCAGTTGATTTCGTCGTGTACAGCCATACGAACTTCGAGAAACCGTCAACGATGGCGAATATATATTTATGCTGCTTTGAAGTTGCGTCCATTCGGCCAAGGTGGTCAACATGGAGAGTGTGGAGCGGCTGATCATATTGTTGATGCAATTCAAGTATCCCTCTTTTTTTTCGGCTTTTTTGTTATTTATTATACAGGCCATACAGTTTTTTATAAAATTCGATAGTTTCACCTCTAAGTGCGGAATAAAAAAGTGCTGCTGTATGTTATGCGCTGTCTTCTGCACCGAAAAATGTCCAACGTTGTGTGCGTTCTGTATGATTTCATTTTCCATTTTCTTTGGCACTGCCAATAGATCAAGGCCCTTCACTTTTTTATATAAAACATCGCTTTTTACAGTAAATCCTTCGTAAGGCTTGGTCTTCAAAATTTCAACGATGGCTTTGCAGTATTCGTCCTGCTGCTGTGCTTTTTTTATTTGGCTGGAGGAAACAAAAATTCTCAATTTTTCTGGACGATAAAAAGTAACATATTGCTGCGATATAAAGGTATGTTTAAGGAACTTAAATCTTACTACTACTCTTAAAAAGAGTAAAACGCGAGAATCGCGACAAGGGTGTAGCGAGGAAAGAGTGTTTTGGTAGCGCTTATATTTGCCACAATGGTATATTGAGCAATTATAAGACATTAACCCAATAAAAATTGGGGGACAAGAAGAGGTTTAGAGAGTTTTGGACCAAAAAACCCAACAAATCCGAAATATTCATGACGTCGATTTCGATGAAAATTTATATATAGAATAAGTGAAAAATTCTTAGAATTTTGGCGCTAAAATTTTTTTAAAATACTGTTAACAACTAGTCTAGTTTGGGTCTAGTTCCAAACTGGTCCAAAAAGTACTAGTTGTAATAAGTTTTTTGAAAAAGTTTAAGTACCAAAGTTCTTAGAATTTTTCACTTGTTCTATATATAAATTTTCATCTAAATCGGACGTCATGATTTTTTCGGATTTTTTGGGTTTTTGGACCAAAACTCTAAACTTCGTCTTCCCCCCCCCCCCTCAATTTTTTTTTCGGTAATTGTCTTATAATTGCTGAATATAACACTGTAGAAAATATAAGCGCTACCAAAGCGCTTTTTCTCTCGCTACGCCCTTGAATGGCGACTCTTTAGTGATAGCTCAAAGGAAAATTTAAAATTTGATCTGGTTAATAGTAGGGCAGCCCGAGATGCTAAATTTGCAGTTACTAAAGCGTCATGGAAACTTATTGGATTGTGAAGTTTACGTTCTTAAACAAAAAAAGTATATATACATGGTGTGATCGTATTTCTAGTCTTTGTCTTGACAGGACAGGCTTCATGGTATAAGTTGATGACTGCTGCGTTTAAAGTGCTAGCAGCCAGTTCAAGGTCATGGACATTTCTGATGGTCCGTTTGTGCATATCTAGGTTAACCATGAGGGATACTTTAAAACGCTCCCAGTCTGTGGTCCTAGGTGCCCTATACGTACCAGTAATTTGTCGACCTAAATCAATGTCAAAGGTAATATGACGGTGATCAGACATGGATGTTTCTGTAGAAACTTTCCATTTCTTGACAAAATGCCTGATAAATGATGTGGCTAGGGTGATGTCTAAGACCTCCTCCCTAATTCTATTTTAAAAGTAGGCCTCTTTGCCAGAATTTAGTATACTCAAATTATTTCTAGTGATCAATTCAAGTAGGCTCTCACCTCTACAGTTTATGTCGGTGCTGCCCCAGATCGTGTGGTGTGTGTTTGCGTCACTTTCAACGATTAGTTGCTGATTTCTTTCAGCGCTGTAGTCCACCAGGCTCTTCAGTGCTAGGAAGTCAAAGTCTGTAGAGTCCCTTGGCAGGAAAAGCTGAGCATACAATAAACTCTGTCTTACCCACCGAGCTCTCGGCAGCTACCAGTGCTGAAACCTGGTCCTCATTGGTATGTTGTGGAATAATGAAAGCATTAATACCATATCCATGTCTTACCAAAATACAAGCTCTAGGTCGACCTTGGTTAAAATAAAAGACTATTTTCATGACTAAAACCCTTTTGAAATTTTAGCAACGTAACGCCAGGTAACGTAACGCCAGGTAACGTAACGCCAGGTAATTAAGGCCAATAAAAAACGAACGACAAACGATTTTACAATTTTAAAACTTGGAAAATGAACTCTTATATTTTCCAATCTTATTGCTATAAGTTTAATACGAAAAGTTTTGCGAAATTAGCAGAGTTTTGCAATCTTGTAATCTAAGTCAAAACCCCACTTCTGTTTTTCGTAACGAAACGCTAGGACACTTTTTTGCTTCAATACTCAAATCCTTATGGTCTATTGGTCTAATTCTTTTACTGAACATAGTGCTACTTTATTAGTGTGCAAATATTAAAAAACTTTTTTTAAATTTTCAATTCTTCATTTAAAAAAAATTTTGTTTTTCGTCCGAATGTCACGTCACGCAAAATGGAAATGCCCATATGTAAAGTTTTCCATTTTAATGGGGATGAGAGCGTGTAAGAATGGTCAAAAAATTTACAAAAATATGGACATATTGCAATACTCGAGCGCGTCAGCCATTGATACAGTAAACGCGCTTTATGTTCCTGATAACCAATATATATTAATCTGACGTTTAATTGGAGGTTTTTGGCCATAAATAGAGGTGGAAAAAAAGAAAAAAACAGTTACACGAGCATATCAGATATTCACAGTGAATGTTAAGTGGACTCCTAAAAGTGTCCTATTTCAATGACTGACGTTTTGGAGGTGGCCAAAGCACAGGAATGATTTTTGAAAATGTAAAAAAAAACGGTAACCTTGGGATACTCGAGATCGCCAGATTTTTATGTAGAGGGATCAACCAGATGTCTTAGTCGCCCTGAATGATAATCTGACAATTACATGGAGGCCTATTGTTAATCTGACAATTTAAAGACCAAATTTCCTTTCGTTTCTTTTTATAATTAAATGTAACAAAAACAATCTATATATAATTATTTATAAAGAGAGAGATAGAGAGAAAAAAAGGAAACGAAAAGGATTCGCGATGCACAGTTTTTCATTTTTAAAAGCTCTTTATTGACACGGAATGCAAATTTTTAATTTCCCAAAATCATTTGAATACACTACAAAGCTTGCGATTAAATGCGCCATTTTTTCCTACTTTGCCCCACGAAGAACGTCAGATTATATGTTTTTCGTGATCCTTAAAGAATTTTCTTCAAAATAAAACAAAAAACCAATCGCGCTCGAGTATTTCGAGTTGACGTTGTTTTTTTTTTGAAACTTCGGTACTCACCTATTTCCCTATTCCACGCTTAAATTGTCAGAGAATTGAAATATATACTTATTAACATCTACTTTACTTACCTTCTCTTAATCTGGCGCGCTCGAGTTTTGCAGAGGATCGATTTTTTTTACTAATCTGACGGGCTGCCCTCAACGTACACTCCAATATTGAGCGCTCATATATGGTGAGGCCATATAACAGGGTGCAAGCTTTCTCCCCATATTATTTTCTGACCCGCTCGAGTAACTGCAAAAATCCCCTCTTGGGCTCCCCTACTATAAGCCACTACTTTCATATGTTATAAGAATAGATTTTTTTACTTTTAGTTTTGTGGTACAATATTACAGAATCAAAGAAATTTCACTCAATGAAAATGTGGACAGCAGGCCAACAACGTCGGTTCGTTCATGCTGCTTTTTACCATTTTCTGATTCCAATTATATAGTGAAGTAAGCTCTGAAAAATCTTATTCCATTATTGCAATATATTTATATCAATTCAAATCATTCTATACGCAAAATCACGGTTGTACTTTTGCAGCATTGGATTTTGTTTTAAGGCCTTAATAGTTGTAGGATCCGTACTGAGCGCTGTGACAAAAAGGCGCAGAATAGATTTGTTGGTGATGGTAGCCAGAAAACGGGGGATAGGAGAGTTGCTTCTGGGAAAATACTAAAACAAATAGAAATCCTTATAAGTGTTTATTATCTTAATAGTTTTATAGTTTACCAGGCATAATATATTGTAAATTCAGCTGCTCCTCCTTTTCGCGTTCATTTTTTAGGCAAACAGCTGCTCCAGAAAAAAGTATGGAAGCGACTAAGATTGTTCCAACCCCAGCCCATGCAATCACATACGACCAGTCATAAGATATTTTTGTGTTATCTTTTAAGACCTATAAGTAAATAAAAATAATACATAAATAGAACTATCAGGAAACTGTTGTAAGGTTTTTCGAACACTCTTTTTATTTAACAGCTTCTTGTCAACTTAGATATCACATTTTTCTTCACACACTGCTATTCATAGTCTGAAAATATCCAAAACATTTATGAAGAAAACCTGAATATACTTGAGCCGGGCTGACCAGCATGCAAAACAATTAACAATATTATTTGTTCAGAGAATGACTTAATGAAAAATAAAATGCTTGAAAAAAATCAAGTTGATTTTAATGTGACGAAAATAAATAATAAATATCTAGTTTAACTTTTACCTTCCAACTCCGCTGGTTAAACTCGATTGACAGTGCGTGCCCTTATATTTTTTTGTAAATATTTTCATACGTTTTCCGAAAGGAAATCTAATGAAAAAGCTAATGACTATTAGTAAAATTTATCCATAGTGAAATTTTGGAACGTTAACGGGCATTAAACCGCCAATAATCGATCGAATCAATAAAGGAGTTGATGAAGGATAAAAATGTCGTTGCAACCAAAGGGCTCCGTTGCCAGTGCTCCTATCATGTTAGTTGTAAACTTATTATTTACTTTCATTTTGAAACAAATAAATAAATAAATGTAGATGATTTTCATAGGTAGTTGCTGGCCATATGGCAGTGCCATACTGCAGAATATAGATCTGCGAGATTGAACTCCGCTTTGATGAACTATTTACTAAACGCAAAAGGTTATCTTATCATGCTTAGCAATTCTGAAAATGGGAGATAATAGTGGTACTCACACCGAAGTTGGTAATGTGATAATTCATTGCACAATCATTTTCTATGTTATTTCTATTTGCCATTTGATAACTCGATAGATTAACAAAAACAAAGCCCATATAAGATTTTGGAAACATCTTGCAGGAGTCCTGCAATTCTTTTTTCAATTTTATTCGGTAGGGCCGATAGTGACGGAACTAATAACCAATAATCTTCCAATAAAAAAGCAAATACCAAATGTACACCAAAAAGTGCTTCAATATTCTCAGTTCAACCACAAATTTCATATTGTCAAACAGCAAAAGCTAGCTCGTTAAAGTGAGCAGCACCTTGATTTTTGGAAAATTTTTTGTCCAAAGTCATGGCCTTTTACGGCTTATAAGCGACATGAGGAGAATTTTTAGTTGGCACCCACTGTTTCTCCAGAAAACGGGGGTCTTGGTGAGTACTGCTAGCTTAAGCTTAAGCTTGAAAACTATGAAATCGCTTTACAAATGAATATAAAACTATTTTTGTTTTGTTGAGATTTCATTTCGTAAAAAAAAAGGAATTTTATATGGCATTCAGACCGCATCGAAATCCCGGGATTTCGGCACTTTTGAGGATTTCAGCCGATATCCAGTCAAAATCCAGCGGATTTCCCATACAAATGAATGTCAAACGAAATCCGCTCAGAAATTGGATTTCAACGAAATCCCAAGAGAAATCCGTAACAAACTGAATGCAACTCTGTGTTTTTCGATATGTATCGAAGAAATGCTGCAACACTACTGTCAAATTCTGGAAAAACCAAAGTAAACAAACAGGCAATGCTGCCACACGCAAACGAAAAATTCCCTACAAACTAAAAAAAAATCTCCACAATTCTTTACGTTTTTCCCTACCACAAATATCGTTATATTTTTTTAAAAATAATATGCCTCTTGCATACAAAAATATATGAGTAGCCATGAATATGGTAGGCTAATATTTTTGAGAATCTTTCAAGGTAGTCTGGAACTCCGAATCGTACTAAAGTCATTTGAAATTTTTTTGTTTTTTTTTTTTTTTTTTTTTTTCAAAATAAAATGTTTCTTTCAAAAAATAAGTTTTTGTTGTTGCGGTTCAAGTAAAAATGATTTCATTAAAAATTTGAATAGGCCTTATCTTGCAGCGGTAAGTAAAACAGTTTTCAATTTATTCAAAAAAGCCTATACAAATACTATTTTAATTTTCAAAGTAGACTATCGACGCTTAACGATAGCTTCTACCGAACTTTTCCACATAAACACCGTTTGGCATAGCTTTTATTTTGTCTTTTTAATTTTATGACAACCAATTTCATTAAATATTTTGGAATACATCACAAATTCCGTACATTTGCCTATTTTTAGAAATCTTTCCTTTTGTCCCTACAAGTCATTTTTTGTTTTAAAAAATCCCTTAAAATGTTTAAGGAAATTTCCCTACAATTGGCAGCACTACAAACAGATGAATGGCTGTCAAACCAAATCCTCTCAATGGCGATATTGTCGTGTGAACGCTTGGATTTCGATATGGATTTCACGAAATCCAAGAGCCGAAATCCCGGGATTTCGGTGCTCGTCTGAATGGCATATTAGGAATTTTTCAAAAGTTTGATATTTTTCATATAACAACAACTGTTTAGCGTGCGTGTGTTTATACGAATATGAGCAAAGAGAAAAAGTTGGCAAGGGCATGTTACAAGGAAATGAGAATGTACAGAGTATTGTAACCAGTGCTCCCACACTCAGAAAGGTTTTTGTGGTAGATTAAAGAGTAATATTGTGGTAGATTTTTATATTTAGATACCAGGGATGCCAATCCAATAATTTTTCCCTTAACAAAAAACCTACCAAAACGCTGTATCAAAGAGTATCAAAGTTATAAAAATACAAAATCTATTTGCAGAAATAGTGTTTTCTCCAGTTTTATTAAATATATTTTAATTAAAAATTTAGAGAATGGTAATGGTTTTTTTAAAAAAAATTTCTGGCTATAACTTTTAGTTCTTTACAGACCAAAATGATAATATTTGAAATTTCAGACTTATTTCTTATGGAAGTTTTTATTAAATTAAGTGAAAATAAGTTTTTTTCTGCTGAGCTATGGGGAAAAGTCAACAAGCTAGCCATACAATTGGCCAATTCGGCAAGGTGTAAAGAAAGTTACAAAATCCAAAACATCGTGCCAACGTCCCATTCCGTTTTCAACGTACCAGTACCAATTTTGGTATCACTTACTACGTTTATACGTACGCCTTACTCGCGATTAAGAATATCATGAGTAGCGAATTTTACCGTATAAACGGAGAATTCGCGAATTTGAATATTCGCAACATCACTAATAGGTACACACATAAAACATAAAAGTATGGGTATAAAAATTTAATTTACAAGTGTGAAATGGCTTCTTTAAATGATGACTTTAGCAGAAATTTGTCCATTGATCCCACAAAAATATGGGAGCGGCTTTGTTGGGATGCAAAAATACATTTCCATATTTCACAGAAGCGGTTTTCATTTTTATAATATTTCGGCAGTCGTGCGCTTTTACTATTATGCCTGATATCCAACAGCGCAGGAATTCATGCACAGCAATTCATTTAATTTTCATTTAACTAACTTGGTGAAATCGGTCCTGAGAAAATTATATTTTAAATTTTATTAAACAATCGTCAACAAATGTAAACCTCAGAATTTTTGACATGAAAATCGTGTTTTGAATATTTTAAATTTTGACGTAAAAACTTTTTGATGAAAACTGTCAAATGTGTAAATACTACAAAATTCATTGTATGGATAAAGTATTAGAAATTTAATTATAAATTTGAATGTAAAAATTGAAAAAAAATTAAAATTTTTTAAGTTTATTTATTGAGTTCTGCGACGAACAGTTTATTTGAACATACAAGCATTCTTATGTTCATCCATACAAAACTCCCTTTCCCCTCCACCGTCCTTCCACGAACGAATTTTGGTACAGTGGTCATCTATTAGGGCGTAAAAACGGTTTTACGAATTTTTAATAGTACGGAAGGCAAATTGTGAGTTGGCTATTCTATAGTTCGAATAAAAATATATTTTTTGAAAGCACTTGTTTACATTTTCTAAAAATGAATGTGATGGTTTATAGTTATTTATTTGTATATGGTTTTATATGAAAAATAACATTAACTTAAACTACTTGCATGTGATTAACTTATGAAAAAGAAAGGCGAATGTGACAATGTATAACTCGTCTATTGGACGACCACTGTGCTTCCAATGAATCCTACTAAAAAAAAAAATTAAATTCATAAGTATGATACAGTGCGCAAATATCGATTATATTTCTTCCACTTTATTAAAAACTATTTATTAGTTACAACTGAAAATAAGAAATTTTTAAGAGTTTCAAAACAAATCATTAATTTTCCAATTCTCGTTTCTTTTTAGTAGAATTGGCAATTAGAGTCGCAAGGATTAAGGCCGGATAATTGGGTGTTTGGATAGTCGGGATTCCAATGTATATGTTTTGAAATTTTGTTACAGTAGTGTTGCAAAAAATTTATTTCGTCTGCATACTAAGCTAGGAAATGACAGATTTTGTCTGCATACTGAGTTAAAAACAATGCTACCGTAATGCGTACCAGACCAAGTACGCATACGGGTTAGACACGTCTATTTTTTGATTTAAGTAAGATCTTACCATTCTTCAAAAAAAAAAGTAATTCAAAAAATAAAGTTTGGCAACCCTTTTCAAGTGAAAAAGCAAAAAATTTAGCGCTCGAAGAAGCAAATTTAAATTTAAATAAAAACAAATAAAGAGAAAGTGAAGACGTTGTCAAACTTATTTAGGAGCCCAAAAGGGGACCCAGCGATAAGGTTTCGCCCCGAATTCAGTGTCGCCACATTCAATTTGTGGATTTTGCGGCGCTGTAAATTGATGATCAAAAGTATTGAAGTAGACGTCGACATAAATAAAATAAAAGAAAGGCTGGGAGAAAAAGGCCACGCTAGATCGGTTATAAATATATTTAATAAATCAAAAGTTCCTCAGCCTATGTTCAAAGTTGATCTGTTGCCTGACAACTTAAAGCTTAAAAAAATGAAGTCCATCCTAAATGTAATTTGCAATATATATTGCACCGCAAAATATCGTTCGAAGAGCCACATAAAAGAAATGGTCCTATTCAATGTACCAATTGTCAAGAGTTTGGACATACAAAATATTATTGCACATTGCGCACCGTGTGTGTAATACGTGGCGAGCCTCATCATAGCTCAGTCTGTAATAAAAAACAACTGATGATCGCAAATTACTAAAATGCAGTAACTTTGAAGGAAACCATTCTGCGAATTACAGAGGATGTCTAGTTTATCAAGATCTGAAAAAACGAATCAATATTAAAAAAGAATCAGCTCGTAATTCTACAAAAAAATATTCCTGTTTCGGTACCATTATCCTCTCACAACCTTAATTTGAACCCTGTAACTCCAGGAGTTTCTTATGCAAATGTACTTAAACCTTCGCCCTATGTTAGTCCTCCTACTAACAACAATAGTAGTCTTGACATAATGATATCAAGTCTAACTCAAAGTTTTTTTCAATTTATTTTATTTTAAATTAACGCTGAACGCTAATCTACCTCCAAAGAAATTATGGGATAATTTAAAAAAGCTTGGTATAGGAAAGCAAGAACACGATTAATGCGTAATTGATCCCAAATCCCTAATCAACCACTTTATGTCAACAAACAACTCAGTGCAATCTGTATTCTTTGAAGTAGACGATGATCTTTTGTATAAAGGCCCAGCACGATTCACTTTTGAAATGGCAACCGAACATGACATTTTGAAATGCTTACTTGCCATAAAGTCGAATGCCGCTGGAGAAGATCAAATAAACCTTCGATTTGTAAAAATGATTCTACCTTTTGTGATTGGTCCCATCACTCATATTATAAATTTTTCTTTAACAACGAGAGTATTTCCTAATAAGTGGAAGGTAGCTAACATTATTCCAATTGCAAAAAAGAAGTGTTCCCTTCTTCCTCAAGATTATAGACCAATTAGTATTCTTCTTGCCTTTTCCAAGATATATGAAAAGTTTTTATCTTCTCAAATTGTCAGACATTTGCAGAATAACCACCTACTTACAGAACATCAGTCTGGCTTTAGATCCAACCATAGCTGTGCAACACCAATGCTTAAAGCATTGGATGATATTCGAGAGAGATATGAGAAGGGAGACCTCACTGTACTTGTGCTACTAGACTTTTCAAAGGCTTTTGACACCATCACTTTTGAGATTTTGCTGAAAAAATTAGATAAGTATTTTGGTTTTGATAGGCATGCTACTGAGCTACTAAGCAGCTACTTAAATAATAGATCTCAACGAGTCTGTTGCACGGGTGTAATATCAAATTTGGGAAACATTACATCTGGAGTCCCACAGGGTTCTATTTTGGGCCCCAAATTGTTGAGCATGTTCATTAATGACATTGTGCAATGCTGTAATTCTGTATCAATCCGTCTATACGCTGACGTTACCCAAATTTATCTATCTAGGCCCATTGGGTTATCGGAGAATCTAATTTTTAGAATAAATGAAGACTTGGAAAGAATCTCTAGGTGGGCAACAAATAACAGCTTAAAGCTGAATCCTGCTAAAACCCAAGCTATACCTATTTTTCTCTCACCACTTGAAAGGCTTCGATTTCAAAAGTGTGCATAAATGGAGTTGTAATTAGTTATGAATCTGTTGTAACTAGTTTGGGATTTAAGCTGAATATGAATTTAAGTTGTCGAGATCATATAAACCATATTGTCGGTAAAATGTATACAGTTGTCAGGAAATTGTGGGCATCTTCAAGCTTTCTTCAGACTGAAGTTAAACTCAAATTGCTCAAAACTCTTTTGCTTCCAATTATATCCTATAGTGGATTAGTGTATGGAAAATTGGATTAAGCCTCCAAACAGAAACTTCAGTTAGCAATCAACAGTGTTGCGAGATACATATTTCTTCTGAGGAAATATGATCATATATCGATTTACTCGCGAAAAATTCTGAACTGTGATATTTCGAACTTTTATGCCGTGATAAACCTTACATTTCTTTATAAGCTTATTATTACTACGAGACCCTATTATCTTTTTGTAAAACTTAAATTCTGTCGTAGCTCAAGAAACTTTAATTTAATAATTCCACGCTTTAATTATATATCGACCTCTAGACTTTTCTTTGTGAATGCTGTAAAACTATGGAACTCTTTACCCATTTCTATAAAATCCACTCCGAATTTCAAGCTCTTTAAACTGGCTGTCAGAGAACATTTCGCGTAAATAAATATATTTTTTTATTTATTTAAAACTAGCTTTACCTAGATTAAGGATTACCTTATACCCATGTGTGCTTAATGAAATGTTGTTACGATGTACTACATAAGACTTGTCTTAATGTACAATGAACTTATTAATAATAAATTGAAATTGAAAATTGAAATTGAAATTATGCAAACAATGCAAAGCTCACTAGACAGAATTGTGCAATTGCAGACACAATTAATGGGAGCACTCTTAGCAAAAACATGAGTGTATTAAAAATTTCTGCGTGGAATTCGAACGGGCTAACCAAGCACAAACTGGAAATTCAAAATTATTTTAATCAAGAAGAAGTTGACGTAATGCTCCTCTCTGAAACTCATTTAACAAATAAGAATTTTTTTTCAATAACTGGTTATGTCTTCTATCAAACTTACCACCCAGACGGTAAGGCACATGAAGGCACTGGTATCCGTATTCGTCGAAGAATCCAGAATTTTCCTCTAGGTTCATATAGTTATGATTTCATTCAGGCAAAAACAGTTTGCGTAATACTGAGAGGTAAAAATCTCGTCTTATCGGCGATTTATTGCCCACCTCGGTTTAGTGTAACGGAAAAAATGTTCCTAGACTACTTTGAGATATTAGGTGAAAAGTTTCTAGCAGCAGGAGACTATAATGCAAATCATACTTTCTGGGGTTCCAGGACATGCAATCCTAAGGGTCAACAACTACACAAGGCAATTATTAATAAAAATAATTCTCTTGACCTTGTATCGCCGAGGCAGCCAACTTACTGGCCAACAGATCTTCAAAAAATTCCTGACTCTTAGATTTCGGTATCACTAAAGGTGTTGCAAGACAATTTATTTCAGCAAAAGCGACAACTGACCTCTCCTCGGATCATTCGCCTGTTGTATTCCTCTAACACAAGTTTTCAAAAGAAGTTGAAGGTTCCCTCAGCTTGACCAATCCAATGACTAACTGGCTAAAGTACAAAAAGTTCGCGCATTCATACAAATTACAAAATCGAATGCAATGAGCATATTGATGACACCGTAATTGTTTTTAATTTCATTCTAGAATCAGCAGCAGAAAATTCTACCCCATATTCAAA
>JAIPUU010000493.1:0-13996 GCA_020466095.1 Chlorops oryzae
AAAAAAATTAGAAAAACATTAACCAATATAAAAATTGAATATCTCGTCGCCGAAAAATGAAGATTCAGGCGCGAATGGCAACGATTCCGCTCGCCAATTGCTAAAGATGGACTGAAAGAGGCTGAAAAAAACTTAGACTTGCTCTAGTTAGGGACAAGGAAACTGAGAAACGACATTTTATCCAGAATCTTACACTCAGAGGCGTTAATCGAGAGTCCTTGTGATTAGCGAGCCCCAGGGTATGATCTTATTACCCCAAAAATGTTTTAAAAAAAAGCTACCTTCCGTTGCAGTACCATTTTTAACAGTCTTATTTAATTTTATTATAACGTATGGATACTTTCCAAAAGATTGGAAACGGTCGGTTATTTAAATGGTGTCAAAGCCAGGAAAAGATCCTACCCAGTCTTCCTCTTATAGACCAATTAGCCTTTTCCCTTGCCTTTCAAAGATATTTGAAAAAATATTGCTATCCAAATTAACACCAATTCTTCAAGAACAACATATTGTTCCATCCCATCAATTTGGATTCAGAAAACAACACGGCACTATTGAGCAAATTAATGGTATTACGAATGAAATTCGACATGCGTATGAACATCGCGAATAATGCTCAGCAGTACTCCTAGACATCCAGCAAGCTTTCGATAAAAATGGGCATGAAGGATTGTTATATAAAATCAGAACCTTACTTCCTGTAAATGTTCACGAGATATTTGAGTCATACCTAGAACAAAGAACGTTCCAAGTAAAACATAATTCGTTGACAACAAAAATTTTTGAAATTAATGCAGGAGTCTCTCAAGGGAATGTTGTTGGGCCTTTTCTTTATTTTTTGAATACAGCAGATATTCCGAACAGCGATAGAGTATTCAGTTCGACATTTGCTGACGACACAGCGATATTAAGTCATCACAAGGGTATAAGTACGGCAACTTCTAAGCTCCAAAACCACCTCAACGAAATCCAGGACTGGCTATCTAAATGGCGAATTCAAATAAATAAGCTTAAATGTCGGCATATAACTTTCACGCTCAACAGAAAAGTTTCTCCGGATACTTTTGTGAACAACATACGCATCTCTCAATGTGAAGAAGTTACCTACTTCGAAATTCACTTAGACAAAAGATTGACATGGCGCAAGCATATCGAGGCCAAGAGAACGCAAATTAAACTCAAAGCCAAAAGCTTGCACTGGCTAATAAATAATCGCTCTCACCTAAAATTGGATTATAAAGTCCTTCTGTACAAGCAAGTCATAAAGCCAATATGGACGTATGGTCTGCAATTGTATGGATATGCAAGCGCTTCAAATATAGATATTGTGAAAAGAGCACAATCCAAAACCCTAAGAACTATTACAGGACCTCCTTGGTTTATTACAAATGAACGCATTCATAGAGAGCTCAACGTAGAACTGGTTAAAATGGAGTTCGCCGAAGTCAAAGAAAAGTATTTTTGTAAACTGCAAGCACACGTGAATCCACTCCCGCGAAGACTATCAAATCCATCTCAGCATTTGAGGTAAAAAAAAAAATGATCGGCCAGCGGCTCCAAGTCATACTCTACATCACGCACACCCTAGCTTCTAAAAATCGTCGTTTCCGCAAACAACACCGTCAATACTACATGTGTTTTTTCACACATCAGCAATTCCGGCGTATAATTTACTGCTTCACCATTTCATGGAGCTTTCTTTGCTCTCCAACATCGACTCCATTACATTTGATCCTACACACGCATTATCAAAGCCCAGTCTTCTTAAGCTGAGGCCCGTAATTTAAAAAAATTACATTCATAAAGTTTCTATAAGTCGGAATATGCTCTGTGATATGTAATTGTGTTTAATTAGGTGTAAGATTTTAAAAATTATTGATAGATTCCTATCCTAAAGGAGTGATCCAATAAATAATATATAATGTTTAAAAAGAAAAAAAAAATAAGTTTCGTTTGTCATGAGAATGCATACAAAAATGATTTTCTTTGCAGTTTTACAATCAAAATAAATAATCTTATTAGCGTTTTGTTTTGTGTTTTATTCTGTGTATGTGCTATTAAACTTAACTTTTGTTTTCTTCATCATCGGCGAAGCTTTTGTTCAAGTCATATTTAGTCGCTGATGATGTTTCGTCCTGTCCCTCAGAATTCCATGGCACACTAGCTTTGAGGACTTCCATCAAGTAGCTCTTTTGCCTTTCTATTTCAATAAAGCCATCTTTTCGCTCATGCTAAAGTTATTAGTGCCCGTAAAAGCTTTTTGGTATTTGTCAAATGCTGGCTTAATATTTATCGGCCCATAACTGCCATGCAAAATTTTTTAATTTTAGGTCTCACATTTTTCATGAAACAGGCATATGACTTATTAAAATGAGCAACTTCAATTCTGATGAAGGAAGTTGGCATAGAGGTGTTCACGAAAGCTTCTGCGTACTCTTTGGTTGTCCTGTAGTTTGTGAATGCCCTGATGGTGTGAAAATGGCTTTCGAGAGTCCAAATTCCTTTCTTCAATTTTTCACCCAATTTCAGCCTTTTGGGCTAGCCATAAAAAAATTTTCTCTTTTACCTTATCATTTATTAACAGAATTTGACCATATTTTGTATTTATGCAACGCACATTTATAAAAAATTATGTCCTGACGTCGAGCTTATTTTTTGCACTGACTTAAGTAATGAGCCTGTGGCATCGATCGGCAATGTTGTTCGATCCATTGTAGAGAGTGTACGATAATTAGTATGCTGGTGATTTGTAGAATAATGACAAAAAAGGTCTGAAATGAAATAGAATGAACGGTATTTTCCATCGAACCGGCATGGGGTCCCTGCAAAAATGCTGCGAATGGTGAATTCACTCTTTGCAACGTACAACGTTGAGGAGTTCGGTATAAACGCAGATTCAGGGCTGTTTTCTTTCAAAAAACTGTTTGCTAGTTTAATACGATATTGCATTGTAGACTGTTGAAATAAATCCATAGCAAATTTCTGTCTTCAAGGTTTTCTTGAGTAAACCTTTCCACAAGAAGACCCAGCTCCCATAGTTGTCCCACATTTAGTTAAAATTATGTTATTATCCTCCTCGCCTATGAAGCCTTTTAATATAGATCCGTAGCGGCAATATGCAAGGAAACGTCCACCGGTTTTGTTTTGTAGTTTAAAAAAAATGGTTTTTTAAATTAAAACCACATGAAATCTTACTTGCCATCCATACTTTCTTAAAAAAAAAGTCTTGCCAAATTCCTATATAAAATGTAAGTCGTTTTAGAATTGGAATTCAAAGGCTGAATTGCAACAAGGTAGTGGCAGTACCCGCGGAAATGGCCATATGATAGATAAAAGCTATCAAACATTTTGTTAGCAAAGCAAGGTTAGATCAGCGTGGACAATGTGAGAGAGAACGCACAACCGTTTTGCTTCAATGCGTTTATTAGAACTGACTGACTAAGAGAAAAGGTAAATGACAGATAGCAGATGGGTTGCCATTACTTAAGGGTTAGCATATTCCTACAAATTCCGCCTCAACCCAATTGCTATATATATCGCTAATATTACAAAGTAAATTCAGTATGCAACTTAGACAATCCAAAATCATAATACAAAAATTTCAGTTGAATCTATACAATTCAAAAAATTACAGTTTTAATTCAGGAAGTTAATCAAAATCAAAACTTCAGTTTCATCGCTTCAATCAAGTACTCATGCCGGTCCTTGGCTGCATTTTTGGTGAGTATGTCCGCTACATTATCCTTGGATTTTATATTTATGTATTCGTTATCGATTTCATTTTCAAGATATTTGTCCCGAAGATAATGGTAGCGAATGTCGATGTGTCTACTTCGCTTGTGCACCGTGGGATTCTTCACAGAAAACTGTGCACTTTGGTTGTCGCACATTATTGTTGTCGACTTTTCGATGCAATTTTTGAAACCCATTTCAAGCAGCAGATTTCTGTGAAATGATACCTCTTTTGCTCCAGAACACATGGCAATATATTCGGCCTCCATTGTGCTTAATGCGATCTCCTTTGGCTTTTTAGACTCCCAGGCAATCAGGTTGTCGTCCATGAACAAAGCAAAGCCACTGAACGATTTCTGGTCTGTACTATCGGAACCCCAATCCGCATCTGTAAAACAAATAAGACTATGGTTGTTGGGATTGTAAGACAACGTACCCCGAGGCTTAGCCTTAAGGTATCTAAGCACTCGTTTTGCTGCCAAAAAATGTTGTTTGTGTGAATGACTATGAAATTGTGCCAGCTTTGATACTGCATGCGCAATGTCCGGCCTTGATACTGTCGCTAAATACGTAAGATCGCCGATAAGTGATTGGTAGTCTGTTATATCGTCACCCGAACATTCAGGATCTGTGCACCTTTCCAATACTGTGCCGCTTGCAAATGGAGTTGACGCGCCTTTACATTCTTCCATTTTCCATTTTCTAAGCAATTCTATCACATAGCGATGTTGATGTCAACTGCTTCTACATGTGACTGTAGCTTCTCGACGATAAACTTCATGGTTCTTTCAGATGAACACGCAAATAAAATGTCATCCACATACACCGATATTAGTGGTATTCAAGCAACAGTGCAAACGCAGTGTGCAATATTTGCACTGTCAAATTGCGTACAAAAAAGCAGTGCAAATATTGCACACTGCGATTTGCACTGTTGCTTGAATACCACTATTATGTTTATGTCGTTGCTTGTTATCATCGTGTAGACACAATTATCTGCTTTACACCGTTTAAAGCCGATTTTATTCAATATAGAGTTCACTTTTTTATTCCAATTCCTTTCAGCTTGTTTTAGCCCATACAATGATTTGTTACGCTTGCATACCTTTTCCGGCTGATTTTCATCAATAAAGCCTTCAGGCTGCCGCATGTAGACATCCTCCTCAAGATCACGTTTAGGTACGCGGAAACAATATCGATGTGGTTCAGCAGTAGTTTATAATTTACAGCCAAAGACAAAATAAGACGTATGGTGGAATGCCTTACGACTGGTGCAAATGTATCAGTGTATTCGATGCCAGCTACCTGTGTGCATCCCTGCGCCACCAAACGAGCTTTATATTTGTCGATGGTTCCGTCCGGATTATATTTGGTAGTAAATACCCATTTCGAGCCGACAATATTTTTATTTTCCGGACAGCTTACTAGTGTCCATGTGTTATTTTTTATTCTTCGTATTCGCTGTCGTTCTCACTTTCATTACTACTCGCACCTTGAACTCTGTCATCCTCTTCATTTTCATTAACATTTTCTTTGTTTTGATTCTCATTTTCTTTTATGTCAAAATCAATCTCTACGATGTCATTATTTTCTTGTTCACATGAATTTTGAGTTTTATCAAAGTTTTCTTCGAAAAATATAATGTCTCTGGCGATCACGATTTTTCTTTCTTTTCGATTAAACAGTCTATAGCCTTTCGTGTTCGAAGCATAACCTACAAACACCATTTTTACACCTTTGGCTTCAAATTTTGATTTTTTATATCGCTTATCAAGCGCTACAGCTTCAGATCCAAAGGTTTTCAAATGTTTGACACTTGGCTTTTTTCCGAACCAACATTCAAATGGCGTTTTATTTTGCAAAGCTTTTGTGTACGAACGATTTCGAATGTACGCTGCCATGTTGACTGCTTCTGCCCATAAATATTGGGGGAGTTGCGACATTTCCAGGAGTCACCTTGCCATTTCCACTAATGTTCTATTGAACCTCTCAGCTGTGCCATTCTGCTGAGGCGTGTAACTCACTGTTGTCTCGTGCACGATTCCTGTATTGTTAAAATAGCTTTTGAATTCCGAGTTCACATACTCTAAACCATTGTCGGTCTTAATTTTTTGACTTTTAGTCCCGTTTGCCTTTTAACATTAATTGAAAACGTTTGAAATTCTTTAAATGCGTCCGATTTTTGTTTTAGAAAATCAACATATACGTATCGCGAAAAATCATCGATGAAGGTTATAAAATATTTGGCACCACCTTGTGACGTTACACGTATTGGACCGCAAATGTCACTATGGATGATTTCAAGTGGTTTTTTACTACCAACACCCGAATTATTTGGAAACGATTTTCGATTTATTTTGCAAACTGCGCAAGTTTTACATTTAATATTCTCAGGCAATTTTTCCGTATGCATATCAAGACCACGCACCATACCATTTTTTGCTAATGTCACCAAATCTGTGTAATTTAAATGACCGAACCTCTGGTGCCACTGATATACTTCACTTTCTTTAATTGCCATTACCCGTTCTTCGCTAGTTGTTTTTTCTAAATACGTATAAAAAACGCAGTTATCCTCGTTGGCAACGAAAATTGTTTTATTGTCTTTTGTTTTTACTTCGGTTTTTATTTCGTCAAAATACACTTTATTCTCGTTTTTTATAACTTTACTCAACGATAAAATGTTTGTTTGTAATTCAGGTATGTAAAGCACGTTATTTAAAATTATGTCTGTGTTACTTGATTTTAATTTTATTGAACCAATTCCCGTCGCTTTTACTTCTTTCCCCGTAGCCAGGTATACTTTTTGTTAATGTTCTTTAAGCTTACTAAAAAACCACTCATACGGGCACATATGAGACGAAGCTCCGCTGTCCAAAATCCATACCTTCGTTTGTTCTTCATTTTTCGTTTCTTGATGCAAATCTACCACGCTCGAAACGACTGTTGCTGACTGATCTTTCGTTTTCCTACACTCAGATCGGATGTGACCTCTCTTTCCGCATACGTAACACTTCTTCTTGCTATACTGTCCCTCGCTGTCATGGGATTGTTGTTGTTGTTGTAAATGCTGTTGCTTTTTATTGCCTTTCCCATTTTTATTTTTCATTGCTAGAACCTTCTCACTGTTTGAGTCATTTTTGTCACCTCTTCTTTGTTCTTCTTCGAGTACTTTGATTTTGAGTTTTTCAAGCTTAGGTAAGTCGTCTCTGCTCTCGAACAAAGCTCTCTTATTCATCCGGTAGGCTGCACAAAAACAAATTTGAAAGGAAGTCACTCGGGACTTTGACGTCGATTTCACTCAAATTGTCCACTATTGAGCAAAACTCATGTATTTGTGGCGCGAATTTTTCAGCGTTATTGAGCTTAAATCTTACTAATTTCTTGAAAAGATGGACCTTCCTGGCTGGTCCGTCCGCATTGTATAGAGATGCCAAGGCTTTCCAAGCGCCCGCCGCCGTTTTACAGCTTTTTATGTGTAAAAGTTCTGATGATTTTACACACAGCGTGATCGGAGCTAGGGCTTTTTGATCAGTTGCTAACCACCTCGTTCTCTCATCTCCCTCCGCCGCTGGGCAAGATGAGCTTATGGTTGTCCATAAATCCTGAGTAATGAGGTAGGTTTTCATTTGTATAGCCCATGTACAATAATTTTCACCATTCAGCTTCTCCAGCTGCATTGCACTATTGCTCATGATAAACCGATATTTTATTTCCGTTTTCGACCAACGAAATTAAGAAATATTCATTAACCGCGACTAACGCGAGTAAATATCGACACACTATCTTTTGCCTCGTTCTGAACACACGTGGGCGGTGGTCCCATAAGCTTTGTTAGCAAAGCAAGGATAAATCAGCGTGAACAATGTGAGAGAGAACGCACAACCGTTTCGCTTCAATGTGTTTATTAGAACTGACTGACTAAGAGAAAAGGTAAATGACAGATAGCAGATGAGTTGCCATTACTTAAGGGCATGGTATGGTTTTAAAAAATTTTTGGGTTGTTTTTTTTTTTTTATTTTTTTTTCTGAATGTACAACATTTCAAGAGTATTGTGTAAAAATTCCAAGTAAATCGTACTAAAACTAAAGGAGATACAGCGATTCAAGTGAGTGGACCTTAGTGTAAAAAGTGTAGAAAAAAAAATTTCAAATCGATTTTGTGGAAAACGTTTTCTTTGAAGTCCGTGAACACGATGCTGCAAAATCTACTTGACCGATCGTTTTAAAATTTTTTTCAATTATTATACACATAAATCAACAGGTATCGCCGTGGCCCTTTTTTTTTATTTTTTTTCCTATTTTAAAATAATAAAGTAACCTCAATTTTTAAGCGAAAATCGCGTTTTTGACTTCAAAACGCTACCAAAAAAAAAAAAAATTAAAAAAAAAATAGGGCCACGGCGATACCTCGGGATACAAATTACCTTTTAAAAACTGTTTCCTTTTTTTTTTTCAGATGAATCGCTAACCTCTAATCATGTTCACGGCAAACCAACTATTTTTCGAGGAGCCTCCAGAGAATCGATACCACGTATTTATCTATCGATAATTTCAATTTCTTTTCCCAAATACACTTAATAAGCATAACTACAACATGTATATGAAGAAAATAAACCAACATTATTCATGTCTCCAAAAAAAAATCATGAAAACATGCCTTTTTTCGGGTTTAAAACCATACCATGCCCTTAAGGGTTACCATATTCTTACATATTTGAAATAATAAAATCCATAAGGGATTATCGGTGTAATTCATGTAATTTACGTAAATTATGTGGAAGAAATGCATTTAATTATTCGCATTCGATTCCAGAACATTGTGCAATATTAACTGAACGTACAAATGCTAAAAAAAAATACCCTTTCCCAAAATTTGACATTCGCTCGTACACGAGTCTAATGGCCTATGGTGTGAGGCAGTTTTTTGTGCTGTATTTTGCTCGGAAATAATTAGACAAACTACCCCTCGCGTCTTTGCAAGTCTCTGTCGACGAAAGCTGTGCAATTGTATTATTGACCACACAGATATAGTTGTTTTGTAGCTTTCAATATTAAAAGTAGCCAGCTTACTACAATTGTAGCCAAATGGCAACGGCGCTTGTAAAATCATTTTGTGAATTTTTTTGATGTTTTCGTCGGTAACCACCCTTTCGGGCGTCCACTGCGTTTACCGTCCTCCGTGCTCATTTCACCAAACTTGAATTTTGCATACCAATCAATTATTGTTGATTTTCCTGGGGCAGAGTCCGGAAACTCATTATCAAGCCAAGTTTTTGCTTCCACTGTATTTTTTCCCTTCAGAAAACAGTATTATTATCAAAACACGAAATTCCTTTTTTTTCCATTTTTTTCACAATAACAAAAGTTGCTTCACAAAAGACGCTCTATCTCACAAACTAATTGACTTACAGACGTCAAATTTTGACACGAATCATTTGAAGGTTGCCACTATATAAAAATAATATGCATTTAATACTAGCGACGCCATCTATGTGTCAGACCGGGGACTTATCAGCCAACCTGTTATTTTCGTCACCTTGTAGGGTCCTAAAAATTCGCTGGCTAGCTTACGTCCTGTTACGAATTGAGTCCGCTTAATTGCTACCAGATCGTCGACAGCGTAAGTTGAATCTGCTTGTCTCTTTTTCTCATAGTTGATTCTGTAAGTTCGCTGTGCCTTATCGATTTCTTTTTTTGCAGTCTCACGTATACACTGCCGTTTTTTGTCGAAATCATCTATAGCTTCTGCTTGGAGCGCTTTGATGATCTTGTCGTTGATGTTGCTGCCGTTTTTCATTTCGATGCCGAACAGTATCTTGAAAGGTGAACTCTTTGTCGAGCAGTGGATCGAGCTGTTGATGGCCTTTTGCACCTTGTTCACGTACTTGTACCATTTGTCTGGTTCGGCCGCTGAAAGTTTTGCTATAACCGAAAGAATTGTTCTGTTTACGCGCTCGATTTGGTCATTGCCCCTGGGTACACCTGTTCGTGGACAAAATGTATTGGATGCCATTTGTTTTTATAAAATCATTAAAAGAATTTGATACAAATGATGCTCCTCGATCACTGATGATTCGAATTGGACTGCCAAAAATGTCCGACCATTAGCTGAGTATTTTGATGATTTCCTCGCTACCAGTTGATTTCGTCGTGTACAGCCATACGAACTTCGAGAAACCGTCAACGATGGCGAATATATATTTATGCTGCTTTGAAGTTGCGTCCATTCGGCCAAGGTGGTCAAGATGGAGAGTGTGGAGCGGCTGATCATACTTGTTGATGCAATTCAAGTATCCCTCTTTTTTTACCGGCTTTTTTGTTATTTATTATACAGGCCATACAGTTTTTTATAAAATTCGATAGTTTCACCTCTAAGTGCGGAATAAAAAAGTGCTGCTGTATGTTATGCGCTGTCTTCTGCACCGAAAAATGTCCAACGTTGTGTGCGTTCTGTATGATTTCATTTTCCATTTTCTTTGGCACTGCCAATAGATCAAGGCCCTTCACTTTTTTATATAAAACATCGCTTTTTACAGTAAATCCTTCGTAAGGCTTGGTCTTCAAAATTTCAACGATGGCTTTGCAGTATTCGTCCTGCTGCTGTGCTTTTTTTATTTGGCTGGAGGAAACAAAAACTTCTCACCATTTTTCTGGACGATAAAAAGTAACATATTGCTGCGATATAAAGGTATGTTTAAGGAACTTAAATCTTACTACTACTCTTAAAAAGAGTAAAACGCGAGAATGGCGACAAGGGCGTAGCGAGGAAATAGTGTTTTGGTAGCGCTTATATTTGCCACAATGGTATATTGAGCAATTATAAGACATTAACCCAATAAAAATTGGGGGACAAGAAGAGGTTTAGAGAGTTTTGGACCAAAAACCCAACAAATCCGAAATATTCATGACGTCAGATTTCGATGAAAATTTATATATAGAATAAGTGAAAAATTCTTAGAATTTTGGCGCTAACATTTTTTAAAATACTGATTACAACTAGTCTAGTTTGGGTCTAGTTCCAAACTGGTCCAAAAAGTACTAGTTGTAATAAGTTTTTTGAAAAAGTTTAAGTACCAAAGTTCTTAGAATTTTTCACTTGTTCTATATATAAATTTTCATCTAAATCGGACGTCATGATTTTTTCGGATTTTTTGGGTTTTTGGACCAAAACTCTAAACTTCGTCTTCCCCCCCCCCTCAATTTTTTTTTCGGTAATTGTCTTATAATTGCTGAATATAACACTGTAGAAAATATAAGCGCTACCAAAGCGCTTTTTCTCTCGCTACGCCCTTGAATGGCGACTCTTTAGTGATAGCTCAAAGGAAAATTTAAAATTTGATCTGGTTAATAGTAGGGCAGCCCGAGATGCTAAATTTGCAGTTACTAAAGCGTCTTGGAAACTTATTGGATTGTGAAGTTTACGTTCTTAAAAAAAAAAAGTATATATACATGGTGTGATCGTATTTCTAGTCTTTGTCTTGACAGGACAGGCTTCATGGTATAAGTTGATGACTGCTGCGTTTAAAGTGCTAGCAGCCAGTTCAAGGTCATGGACATTTCTGATGGTCCGTTTGTGCATATCTAGGTTAACCATGAGGGATACTTTAAAACGCTCCCAGTCTGTGGTCCTAGGTGCCCTATACGTACCAGTAATTTGTCGACCTAAATCAATGTCAAAGGTAATATGACGGTGATCAGACATGGATGTTTCTGTAGAAACTTTCCATTTCTTGACAAAATGCCTGATAAATGATGTGGCTAGGGTGATGTCTAAGACCTCCTCCCTAATTCTATTTATAAAAGTAGGCCTCTTTGCCAGAATTTAGTATACTCAAATTATTTCTAGTGATCAATTCAAGTAGGCTCTCACCTCTACAGTTTATGTCGGTGCTGCCCCAGATCGTGTGGTGTGTGTTTGCGTCACTTTCAACGATTAGTTGCTGATTTCTTTCAGCGCTGTAGTCCACCAGGCTCTTCAGTGCTAGGAAGTCAAAGTCTGTAGAGTCCCTTGGCAGGTAAGCTGAGCATACAATAAACTCTGTCTTACCCGCCGAGGTCTCGGCAGCTACCAGTGCTGAAACCTGGTCCTCATTGGTATGTTGTGGAATAATGAAAGCATTATTACCATATCTTACCAAAATACAAGCTCTAGGTCGACCTTGGTTAAAATAAAAGACTATTTTCATGACTAAAACCCTTTTGAAATTTTAGCAACGTAACGCCAGGTAACGTAACGCCAGGTAACGTAACGCCAGGTAACGTAACGCCAGGTAATTAAGGCCAATAAAAAACGAACGACAAACGATTTTACAATTTTAAAACTTGGAAAATGAACTCTTATATTTTCCAATTTTATTGCTATAAGTTTAATACGAAAAGTTTTGCGAAATTAGCAGAGTTTTGCAATCTTGTAATCTAAGTCAAAACCCCACTTCTGTTTTTCGTAACGAAACGCTAGGACACTTTTTTGCTTCAATACTCAAATCCTTATGGTCTATTGGTCTAATTCTTTTACTGAACATAGTGCTACTTTATTAGTGTGCAAATATTAAAAAACTTTTTTTAAATTTTCAATTCTTCATTTAAAAAAAATTTTGTTTTTCGTCCGAATGTCACGTCACGTCAAAATGGAAATGCCCATATGTAAAGTTTTCCATTTTAATGGGGATGAGAGCGTGTAAGAATGGTCAAAAAATTTACAAAAATATGGACATATTGCAATACTCGAGCGCGTCAGCCATTGATACAGTAAACGCGCTTTATGTTCCTGATAACCAATATATATTAATCTGACGTTTAATTGGAGGTGGTTGGCCATAAATAGAGGTGGAAAAAAAGAAAAAAACAGTTACACGAGCATATCAGATATTCACAGTGAATGTTAAGTGGACTCCTAAAAGTGTCCTATTTCAATGACTGACGTTTTGGAGGTGGCCAAAGCACAGGAATGATTTTTGAAAATGTAAAAAAAACGGTAACCTTGGGATACTCGAGATCGCCAGATTTTTATGTAGAGGGATCAACCAGATGTCTTAGTCGCCCTGAATGATAATCTGACAATTACATGGAGGCCTATTGTTAATCTGACAATTTAAAGACCAAATTTCCTTTCGTTTCTTTTTATAATTAAATGTAACAAAAACAATCTATATATAATTATTTATAAAGAGAGAGATAGAGAGAAAAAAAGGAAACGAAAAGGATTCGCGATGCACAGTTTTTCATTTTTAAAAGCTCTTTATTGACACGGAATGCAAATTTTTAATTTCCCAAAATCATTTGAATACACTACAAAGCTTGCGATTAAATGCGCCATTTTTTCCTACTTTGCCCCACGAAGAACGTCAGATTATATGTTTTTCGTGATCCTTAAAGAATTTTCTTCAAAATAAAACAAAAAACCAATCGCGCTCGAGTATTTCGAGTTGACGTTGTTTTTTTTTTGAAACTTCGGTACTCACCTATTTCCCTATTCCACGCTTAAATTGTCAGAGAATTGAAATATATACTTATTAACATCTACTTTACTTACCTTCTCTTAATCCGGCGCGCTCGAGTTTTGCAGAGGATCGATTTTTTTTTACTAATCTGACGGGCTGCCCTCAACGTACACTCCAATATTGAGCGCTCATATATGGTGGGGCCATATAACAGGGTGCAAGCTTTCTCCCCATATTATTTTCTGACCCGCTCGAGTAACTGCAAAAATCCCCTCTTGGGCTCCCCTACTATAAGCCACTACTTTCATATGTTATAAGAATAGATTTTTTTACTTTTAGTTTTGTGGTACAATATTACAGAATCAAAGAAATTTCACTCAATGAAAATGTGGACAGCAGGCCAACAACGTCGGTTCGTTCATGCTGCTTTTTACCATTTTCTGATTCCAATTATATAGTGAAGTAAGCTCTGAAAAATCTTATTCCATTATTGCAATATATTTATATCAATTCAAATCATTCTATACGCAAAATCACGGTTGTACTTTTGCAGCATTGGATTTTGTTTTAAGGCCTTTAATAGTTGTAGGATCCGTACTGAGCGCTGTGACAAAAAGGCGCAGAATAGATTTGTTGGTGATGGTAGCCAGAAAACGGGGGATAGGAGAGTTGCTTCTGGGAAAATACTAAAACAAATAGAAATCCTTATAAGTGTTTATTATCTTAATAGTTTTATAGTTTACCAGGCATAATATATTGTAAATTCAGCTGCTCCTCCTTTTCGCGTTCATTTTTTAGGCAAACAGCTGCTCCAGAAAAAAGTAT
>JAIPUU010000467.1:0-38021 GCA_020466095.1 Chlorops oryzae
TAGATTGCTCAGAGATTCTCAAACTGATAAATTTCAATGTACCCACAAGAATGCTAGGCATGTGGATCTTTTTTATGTCGGATTACAACGAACGAATTATGCACTTTAAAAAATTGAATAGATCTTTGAATGCATATAATTCTATTCCTTCTTTTAGTGATATTGATTTTTCCCTATCTAAAGAATTGCTCAAAAGTATTTGAAATGAATTAATTATGTGATATTTGATTATGCATTGTATATAATTATTTTGTTTTAGGACTAGCTAAATCAGAAAGAACAGGATTGTGTATTGACTGGAATTAAATAAAAAATAAATAAATATATAAATCCCGGTTTAATCATCGCAGGTGCTTATATCGAAAATCCCGCTTTTAAACACTTGTTAAATTCCGTCGTAGAATCTATGATATCCGAAGTAGTATCTATTATATCCGGAATTGATATAGGTCCAATTGCAGGATATCATAGATTCTACGACAGCTTTGCAGTAGTTTCTACGATGAGAAATGTCAAACGACATAAACGTAAGATTTAACGATATTCCATCGTGGGAGGTATCATATTCCATATTAGGAACTACGATGTTATTTCATAGTAACTACGATATCAAATCATAGGAACCAGGCCCGTGCGCAGGAATTGCCAAGGGGGGGGGTTTTTTTCTATTAATCAAAACTATTGGTTAAAAATCAAGAGTAACGATTTCAATGACTTTATTATAACAATTCAGTTTTGGTGAGTTTCATGCAACAAAGAAACCCTTCGAGGCACAGAAAAAAAGTCTTCCAAAATCGTTTCCACGTCAATTTCAACCTCACGATGTATATTCTGTGAGGCTAGGCCATTTAGTCGATCTTCAGACATAGTCGATCTGATGTATGTTTTAAGACGACGCAATGTTGAGAAAGCCTTTCATTTTAGCAGTAGTAACGGGTAAAAGCCATTATGGGAGGATTTGATGGATGTTCGGAAATGCATCTGCATTGCAAATAGCAAGCGCATCAAGTGAATTTTTATACTATTCCAGAAATTCGCCGATGCCAAAGTTGAACTTCACTGATCCAGAAGTTAGGACTATCATTGTGCAAGATAGAAGAGTATTGTGTAAATAATTGAACACAAGACTCTACATTGAGTGCTTTCATTTTATTTGGGAACAGGCAATCGAAATTTGATAGGATATTGCGATGATTGAGGAACCTGTCATGAAGATGAGCGATGAAAGTATCAAGGTATGGTACGTATATGGTTATGCGAAAGTAATCCTCAACTGAATCAGTGACGACGTTGTTGCGATGTGTTTGTTTCGCAGTTAACCGAGGCTTTCGCAATTCGATATCATGCTCCTTGCCGACGGTGTACGCCTTCTCAAAAATTTCTCGGAAATATTCAGAAGCTCTCTCTCTTCTTTCGAGCAATTCTTTTCTTGCAGCATCAGCTAACTCAACAACTTCTGCAAGATCTTGATTTTTTGCTTGAATTATCCGACTCAGAGACAAGGTCAAAGAATGTACCGAGCTCAAAGAGAACATGGAAATCTGAAAATGTGGTGTCTTTAAAGCTGCGAGTAATTGAAAAGCTGCAGATGAAGTCGTGGAGTCCTTCCAAGTTGTCGAAATTAATTCGAGGGCACAAATAACTGCTGCTTGTAAATGCAAATAAGTCTCAACGGACTCGTGTTGTTCCACCCATCTTGTTGCACAAAATTTTTTTAATTTCTTCACCCTGTCTTCGTTCAAATTTTTATCTTCGGCAATTGCATTTTGTAGAGCAAGCTGGCGTTTTGGGTAAACGAAAAAGTTGTGGATGGCCTGAAGAGTTCCCAAGCTGTTTTTAATTGCGGTAACATTACAAGCAGAGCTGACCGCCAGGTTAAAGCTGTGAGCAGCACAATGCGAATAAAGCGCGAGTGGATAATTATTTCTTACGAAAGCCTGAGCTCCATGAAATTCGCCGCTCATTGCTTTTGCCCCATCATATCCTTGCCCAAAAAGGTAAGTGCAATCGAGTCCAGAAGTTCTTAAGAAATCAATCAAAACATTTGCTATGCCTTTCCCAGTGAATTCCTCAATAGGAAGGAAGCACAAAAAATCTTCGCAAATGGTTAAATTGGCATCGATTTCGTCTAAGTATCGAATGCAAATTGAAACTTGCTCCACTCCACCGATATCTGGCGTGTCATCTCCAAGCAAAGAAAATCCCTTCGATTTGTTGATTTTATCGATGTTGAAATTAAAAATATACTTGTGACAAAGAGAGATTATTTCATTTTGAATTCGGTTGCTTATGTACATAGCGTTTTCGGTGCTTGTTTAAGGACATCTGCCAAGTTTATATTATTTTTTGCTTGTAACCTTAACAGTGCTCTGAAATTGCCATCATTGACCGCAGGAGAATCTTCATGTTCATCTGGACAAATAAATTTATATTGAAATCGAATTGATTTCGAATGTTTTTATTTGGATCGCATTTCCTTATTTGGATCAGTTACCTCAATTGAAATTTTCTGCCGGAGAATTTTCAAATTTCTAGGTGCTAATAGTCTATCATGAAAAATTTCTATCAAAGTACAAAAATTAAAATGGGAACTATTTGGAGTATTTGCCAATTATTTTATATCAAGTATTTGCACGAGTTGCCGAGTACGCGACAGCTCATGCAATTCTTCTTGCATCAGCTTGGCCCATTGTGCGAAATTTCCTTTTTCGTTTTATATATAATATTTATAATTCTTATTCTCAATGGGGGGTTTTAACACCCAAAACCCCCCCGTGCGCACGGGCCTGATAGGAACTACGGTTTAAAATTTTGTACATTTCTATAACTTCTTAATTTTGGTATGAATTCCTTTCGGCGGGTTCGATCCCTGCTCCAGCGAGCGTATTTTTTTTTTTTTTGTTTTTTTTTTTGGAAAAGTAGACAATTTAAAATTTATATTATTTCAAAAACTGAGAGAAAAAATATTTTACCAATCTTTTTATGCTTAAAAAATTTAAAAAGATTCTATAGCAAGTTCTTGAAAGAGCTTGTGCGTGACGTTTAGGAAGGCGCGATGAGAGCAACTATTTTTTGGTTGGCAACTAACTTTCTGTTCCCCGTATTTTTCGAACTCGGACCTTCCAGATTACAAGTCTAGCACACTTCAACTACGCCATCGCGTGATTTCCATAGTTCAATGTATGATGGACATGTTTCTTCCACAGTAGAAACAAAGACTATATAACTATCAAGATGTCGCACTTCATACAAAAAAATGTCCCTTCGAAAATTTGCCGTGGCTTTTTCAATAAAGCCACGCTAGAACGTTTTTGAAGAAAAAGCCATTTTCTGAGAGTAAAAATTGCTCCCAGCGAAAGAAATCTAGCAGTCGGAAAAATTCGGATTTTTTACTATTGCATTCGCGAAGCAACAGAAATGATTCAGTATGAAACTGAATTTGAAACAGCGCTGAGCTATGTCCTTTTTCCCATTTTTGTATTTTCTGTTGTTTTTGTTGCGACGTTATAGATATGTATGTATTGTGTATGAATCTGTTTATGTTAGATACCGAAAATTTGAAAATTTCATTTTGGGCTTCATGCGTATATGAGAAATTTTGAAGTTTCCCTGCAGTAAATGTCCTGGTCACCACGTACTAGTGACCAACTGTAGCTGTGCCATTATAATCTCCTCTTGATATTTTGTATGAACGTATGTATATGCGAGAGCATAAATTTTTTAACTGTTATTTTTTAGTCCGTTAATATAAAAAAAACTAACAGGCTTTGAGAAAAATTTTTACGCGAACAATTATAAACAAGTAAGAAAGCTAAAGTCGGTCAAGCCCGACTTTGAAATACCCAGCGTCCCGACATTATGAGCGCACTATGTTTTGCTTCTCTATATGTGGGCGTGGCAGTGGGAGGGCAACATAAATTATTTCCCTACACCTTTCATTCGCCTTGGTGAACCTATGTTGCGAATTTGAAGCTTCTACGCCTTTTACTTCGGAAGTTACGAAAAATCTTTATTTGTGGGCGTGGCAGTGGGCGGGCAAAAAAATTTTTTTTCCTACACCTTTCATTCGCCTTGGTGAACCTATGTTGCGAATTCGAAGCTTCTACGCCTTTTGCTTCGGAAGTTACGAAAAATCTTAATTTGTGGGCGTGGCAGTTTGCGGGCCATATAAAATTTTTTCCTACAACTTTCATTCGCCTTGCTGAACCTATGTTGCGAATTTAAAGCTTCTACGCCTTTTACTTCGGAATTTACGAAAAATCTTCATTTGTGGGCGTGGCAGTGGGCGGGCCACAAAAAATTTTTTCCTACACGTTTGATTCGCCTTGGTTAACCTATGTTGCAAATTTGAAGCTTCTACGCCTTTTACTTCGGAAGTTACGAAAATTCTCTATTTGTGGGCGTGGCAGTGGGCGGGCTACATGAATTTTTGTTCCTACTCCTTTCATTTGCCTTGGTCAACCTATGCTGCGAATTTTAAGCTTCTACGCCTTTTACTTCACAAGTAACGATAAGCCCTTATTTTTGGGTTTATTTGTGGGCGTGGCTCGAGGAGGGCGGCGTTCATTTTTGTTAGGAAATGTCCCTTTTCGTAGTCTACCAGCACACTTAATATCAATGGAATGTGTTAAGTGGTTCGCAAGTTACAAGCATTTTATTGAAAACACAATAAATTCATTTGTGGGCGTGGAAGTGGGCGGGATGTCTCCCATTTTTACTTAGGATTATACTCGGACCCCGATATATGTACATGTGTGTCAAATTTCGACTTCATTGGTTCAGCCGTTTCGGAGGAGATCCGACCACGGACGGACGGACAGACGGACATGTCTAAATCGTTTCAGTTTTTGATCCTGATCATTTCTATATATATTTTTCTATATCTCCGGAGCTTAATTCTCCCTGTTACAAGATTTTCACAAAACTTAATATACCCCGCTTACGCTGGGTATAAAAAGGCTTTAAAGTCAAGATTGCAGGAATTTTTAAAAGTCACGTAAATTGTTTTCTTGTCTTTAAGCGTAAAACACTTTTTCTTTTAAATAATATGCTTGGTAGAATATTAAATTTTGCTTTTATTTTTGTCGCCTGCGCGATGTTCGAACTCGAGCCTTTGGGTTGATGAGCGCATACACTATCCACTACGCCACGTAGCCCACTTCTACATACTAAGGCAAGTGTACAAGTTATTGTTATTGTAATTGGACCCGTTATCTCTATTTCTGAACTCACAGTAATCGGTAGTGAAGATGCCAGCTTGTATAAAATAATAAATTTAACTCTTTTTTTTGACGCAAATTTTGGCTAGTTAGCTGTTTTCTAGCTTTTTTGTAATATGGCCCGTCGGGACTTTAATTCTGCCTCTTTTTGCTGTCGTCGTCGTACAACACACATCAACTTTAAAAAATTAGCATTACTGGCGATCCACCATTCTACAAAGTTTTATAACTCATCATCCTGCTATACTCTTGGCTTGGAGTCCTCCGTCTTTTTGAGTTTGTACTCCAATTATTCGTAAGTAAAAAAAACCAACCTCATTACGTTAAACCTGGTGTATATTTGTCGATAGAAGATCTACCGATACCAACGTTGTGCTAGCGGTTGGATGCTTACGCGTAAGTATAGCTTCCATGCTTTCCTGTTGGCCTCAGAGCGCTCTAACCCCTCTTTATCTCGCTTTTGGATCGTTCTCACTTAAACAACAACAAAAACAACAAAAAATACAAAAATGGGAAAAAGGACATAGCTCAGCGCTGTTTCGAATTCAGTTTCATACTGAATCATTTCTGTTGCTTCGCGAATGCAATAGTGAAAAATCCGAATTTTTCCGACTACTAGATTTCTTTCGCTGGGAGCTATTTTTACTCTCAGAAAGTGTCTTTTTCTTCAAAAACGTTCTCACGTGGCTTTATTGAAAAAGCCACGGCAAATTTTCGAAAGGAACATTTCTTTGTATGAAGTGCGACATCTTGATAGTTATATAGTCTTTGGTAGAAACTATTGGATTTACAGTACAAATTATTGTATTTTACGAAGATTCTATGAAATTTCCATCGTAGATTCTATGATATTTTAATCGTCAACTCAATGATGGACATAACTCTTCCACAATAGAAACTATTATATTTACAGTAAAACTTACTGTATTTTACCTAGATTGTATTATATTTTTCTACTCCTATCGTAGAAACAACGATGCAAAATTTTTTTAGTCAATACAGCCAGTGCACATAAAAAATATATATTAGTGGTATTCAAGCAACAGTGCAAACGCAGTGTGCAATATTTGCACTTGTCAAATTGCGTACAAAAAAAGCAGTGCAAATATTGCACACTGCGATTTGCACTGTTGCTTGAATACCACTATTAAGCCATTTTATTCAATAAAAAATAACAAAGTAAAGGTTTTTTGCAAAAGAATCACACTTTAAAGTTTTATTAGTAGTATTCAAGCAGGTACGCAAAATTTGCGCCCTCGGAAATTTCGCGAGCTCGCAAATTATTTTGTATGAAAAATAGTTTCCGCAGCCTCGAAAATTTTGCACGCCTACTGTGATGCGCAAAATATGCGCGATATTTGCTTCTCCTTCTTTCACCAAAGCAAACATTGAAACCAGCTGTTTTCGCAAAATTTTTACACACGCTTTTCATAAGGGTCGTTCAAGCAATCGTTCAAATTTCCGCGTGCAAAATTTGCACCTAGCTATTTCCGAGCCTGCTTGAATACCACTATTATCGGCTATTTTCTTACATTTAAGCTGCCACATGATTTTCAGCCGGTGCTTTAAGCGGAGCTACTTGTATGAAGTTTTAAGGCAAATGACACAATTTTACGTGCATATAAGCGGGGAGTGCGGGAGCGTATATCAAAAAAATGTCAGTACAAATTCATTGAAAAATCATGAACGCACGTTTTTCATTGTCTTTAAGCCGTGAGTGCTTATATGAGAGAATACTGTATGCTGCTATATATTCTAAAGCATCTATTGTGTCTTCCTGAAAATTTGAATTTCAAAATTCTGGATGAAGATTTTCTGCCGACTCATCAACATCCTTGCATGTGTCAACAACTGGAATATCTAAACCCTTAAATATGAACATTACTGCTTCTCTTGGTATACAAAAGGCCTTCGTAACAGGAAGATGAAAAGATTCTTATTTTTAATCCGCACCCTTTCTCATTTTTCAACTTCTACAACCTTTCACAGAACATCTTGTCATCTTAAACAGCTGTAAAGCAACTTTTAGTATCCTCATGGAATTATTTCTGAAATTAAAAACATCTTACAATACCGAAACCATATTAGCAGACTAAAATTAATTGTAAAAAATACAAATTCTCTATGTCAAGTGCAAAATTCGACTACTGCTGACGACACGATGAGAGAAAATGGCGATACTAGTCTTCTGATTGAGCACACCTTATTTATGTTTTTCACAATGGTTCCGAATTAAGGCTTCGCCTCAGTTCGCTAAAAAATATCCGCGGAAATTCCTACGCTATGTCACCGAGGAAAAAAAGTATCATAAAAAAATTCTAAACAGCTTTGGTGGCATTTAAACGGCTGATTTAAATTTGAGTTTGAATTTCGAAATGGAAACTTATTTGTAAGTATAAGTAAGCCACCCATAGAACTAAGAGATAAGGAAGCATTGTTGTACCATCCCTGTAGTAATATGGACTAACCCAAGTGTAGCCTTCGGTCAGTTCTTCATGTAACCAGTAATAGTCTCCTTATGATTCCACTTCTAATGTATTCAACTGACCTTCTTAACATGGGCCTGTCATTGGAGTGGGACTAGTCCACAAAACGGCTGACCGTATATATTCTAAGTTGACGCACGTGTCATTTACAAACTATCCCTAAACCGTTGATAACCGACCGCCGGCTAGCCGAATTCAATGGAGCGAACTGCCATTATACATATAGTAGGATTTGGACCGGTCAAATTCAAGTCGTTCTTAGCAAATTGACCAGCTTATTACTGCAGGGATAAAAGTGAGGCATTATTCTTATTGGTGTTCACACACCACACGCACAAAAGCAACGCCAACCGTTTGGAAATTGGACTCAGTACAAATAAAGTTCGCTGGAGTGGTTTTTTTTTTCTTCCTTCCTTGGAGACAAACTTAGTGGAGGAATCTAATTAAGTTGCCCTACGTCCTTGAGATTTTAAGTCGGTAAGCGAATCACGATTGAAATTATATTGTGCATCAACAGTGGAGTGTACGCAGACGAGCACGCAAGTTTCTAACCTCAAATTTGGTGTTGGTTTGTGCATAGTCATTTCAGTGCATGCTCGAATTAACCTAACCTTTAAAGTCGTGAGTGAAGAAGTATAGCCTCGCGGTGCGACAACATAACGTAACGTAACTTTCGGTGCATAAATAATTCACGTGGTAACGTAACCTCACATGGTTGGATCGCATTCGGCCTCCGCTTCTATATGCGATCACGAATACCATCGTTTCTCTGTATTTTTTGTAACCTTTTTTTTCTCTTTCGATCGCTTACACCGCGTTGATACGAATTTCAACGAGGATTTGCATACCAGTTCTGGGGACCTTTAATTTCAGTTGGTGCATTAACATCGGCGTACGATTGCGTGCCCGTTGGCGGGTACACTCCACTTCCGCTTGTTAAAAGCGGTATTTTATTACACCAAGGCTCTCATTTAACTAAAATTACCACAAAACTGAAAAAAAAGAGAAAGGGAGAGGGAAAGCAAACACAAATTTTCGAAATTGCAGCTCAATCAAAGTGTTCCCATCTACAGATTCCTGTAATTTAACATTTTGGTTTTCATTTCTTTTTTCTGCAATCACTGTGGTGTCTCATTTCTGACACAATTAATTATATCACAGTGCACAACTTTCGTTAACGATACGGTCGAATGGTCCATTGGTAGACCCAGGTCGGCTGTATAGTAAAAAGTGTAATTTTTTTTTGTAAAACAACAATTTAGGTCTGGCTAAATACTATAACAAATTAGCATCTATTTAGGCTTTCGTAAGGCTGGCGCTGGATTTATCGGTACTCGTGCTCGATCGCTTATGAACCTCAATAACGCTCTCTCTATTTTTGATCCCAATATGTCGATCTTAGAACCATTCATACGAGCGACTGACCACCTAGTCGAATTCGAAGCAACCTTTCACGAAACGTTATCGGGCGATACTACTATTTATTCGTTAGAAGTTCAAAAGGAGGAAATAAAATTTGTTTGGTCGGAAGTGAGGAGTGCTTATGATTCGTGTTTAACTAAATTTTCTGATCCATTACAAGCCTCACCAGAGAATATTGAATTGGTCAAGGCTAAATATGGAAATGCCTATAAGACGTATCTACGTTGTCATTCAAAAATAAAGGAGCTTAATGCTACTTTGTCGACCCCATCACAGAGCTCAAATTCTGGTGCTTCCACCCCGAACTCGCATTCTGTTCCTTTTGCGGAACCCACAACTTGTAGTATATATTAGGTGTAGTAAAAAGAAATCCATTATTTTTCCAATAGATGGCGTTATTTATCTGCATCTCGCGTTGTATAAGTCCGATCGTGTTCCGCTAGGGGGCATTAGAAAGATGACAGTTCCTATTAAAAAAGCTTTTTTGACACTTGTTTGATTGATTGATTCAGTTTTGTTTGAGAGCTTGTCAAAGATGGACATCAGCAAAGAGAAAATTCGCTACATTTTACAGTTTTTCTTCGATAAGGGAGAAAACGCAAGCCAGGCGGCTGAAAATGTGAATAGCGTTTATGGACCTGATACTGTAACAGCCAATCATGCGCAATTTTGGTTTCGTCGATTCCGTTCCGGTAACTTCGATGTCAAGGATGCACCACGCACTGGAAGGCCAATTGTCGAAAATGTCGATAAAATCATGAAAATTATCGAGTCCGACCGTCATGTTAGCACTGTTTCGATTGCAAAAGAGCTAAAGATTGCACAAAAAACCGTTTGGAACCATTTGAATAAGGCTGGATACACAAAGAAGCTCGATGTATGGGTGCCACACGAGTTAACGCAAAAAAACCTCACAGACCGAATTTCCATCTGCGAATCGCTGCTGAACCGCAACAAAATCGACCCATTTCTGAAGCGGTTGGTGACTGGTGATGAAAAGTGGGTCACTTACGACAACGTCAAGCGAAAACGGTCGTGGTCGAAACACGGTGAACCGGCGGAAACGGTGGCCAAGCCAGGATTGACGGCCAGGAAGGTTTTGCTGTGTGTTTGGTGGGATTGGCAGGGAATTATCTTTTATGACCTGCTCCCATACGGCAAAACTCTTAACTCGGAACTCTACTGTCAACAATTGGACCGTCTGAAGGAAGCAATCGCCCATAAGCGGCCAGCTTTGGCCAATAGGAGAGGAATTGTGTTCCATCAGGACAACGCCAGGCCACACACATCGATAGTGACTCGCCAGAAGCTCCGGGAGTTTGGTTGGGAGGTTCTTCTGCATCCACCTTATAGTCCGGACCTGGCACCAAGTGATTACCATCTGTTCCTGTCCATGGCGAACAATTTTGCTGGTGAAACATTCGCTTCAAGAGAGGCTTCTGAAATTCGACTGTCTCAATGTTTTGCTAATAGGAACGAGGGCTTCTATGAGAGAGGCATAATGAAATTACCTTTAAAATGGCAACAAGTTATCGAACAAAACGGCGCATATTTGACCTCAATCGGGTCATTCTAACTATCTTAAATAAAGCCCTCAATTTAATACAAAAAATAATGGATTTCTTTTTACTACACCTAATATTTGCCGCCATGCGACACGGCAGGCTTTTCTGGAGACTACCAAAGCTGGCCGTCCTTTCGGGACCTCTTTACTGCCGTCTATATCCGAAACTCCCGACTCTCTCCTGTAGAAAAACTTTTCCACTTATTGAAGAAAACGAAGTCTGAGGCAAGAGATATTGTGGAAAAATCTCCTTTGACTAATGAAGGTTTTGACCTGGCTTGGCGCAGTCTGGAAGATAGATATGAAAATAGGCGCGTGCTAGTGTATAGCCAATTAAAATTGCTTCTTAATTTGAGTCCAGTCAATATCGAATCGGGCGAAAAGTTTAAAGAGCTCCAACGAACAATAAATAACTGTCGATCAGTTCTTACCCAACAGGCACTGGATATCGCCACATGGGATCCCCTTTTTGTATTTATCTGTTCTATTCGATTGCCGAACTCGACCCTCTCATTATTTGAGCAATCTCTATACTCCAAATCTGAAATTCCTAAATGGGAAGTGTTAGACAAGTTCTTAACTCAAAGATTCCAATCTTTAGAGTCCATTCAGGACCTAAAAGCAAAGCCTGCCGACTCTTCAAAAGCAAATAGCACAGGCAAACCAAATTCTCAACAGGCATTTCATGCAAATGTTTCTACGGCTCAGGGAAAATGCAACCTTTGCAAGGAAACCCATTCAATTAGAAGCTGTCCCAAATTTCTTGAGATGAATATTGAAGATCGCATCGCTACTACTAGACGATTACATTTCTGCACAAATTGTTTAGCAGCCTCGCATATATCCAAAGATTGCAAGAGTAAATATACTTGTTTTCGTTGCAAGAAACGACACAATACCTTACTCCTTAGAGAAAGTATTGAGAGTCCATCCAATCAAGCTGCTGGTACTACTACTATGGTCCAGCCATCCTCCATTTCCTCTGCTCCCTTGGCCAGAACTCCTCCTCAGCCTCAAGCTTCGTTCCACAGTCTTGGGACATCCAACAATCAATCATGTTTTTTTTCTCGGAGTAAAAATGTACTTTTGGGCACGGCCATGATAGACATCGGCATCAACGAATCGTTTTATAAAGCTCGCGCACTCATTGATCCAGGATCAGAGGGCACCTTCCTATCCGAAAGAGTTCAAAAACCACTAAGAGTTCCAACTCGGACGGTACAAGCCAGCATCTCTGGATTAAATGGGGTAATTTCGGCAAAAAGCTCTAAAAGCTGTAACTTTCTCATACGTTCTCCGATAGATCCCAAGTTCGAAATTCAAGCAACCGCTTTGGTGGTGCCGGGATTGACCGGTAATTTACCTAGTTTTTCTCTGAGTCACACGTTATTTGATAAATTACCTCACGTTGATTTGGCAGATCCAAATTTCTATAAGAGTGCGCAAGTCGACATTCTTATCGGAGGCGATCTTTATCCTCTTAAATTGCTGGAAGGAGTTAAACGAAACTTTAGTGAATCTCTAATAGCGCAGCAAACCGTATTTGGTTGGGTTTTGACTGGCCCGGTATCAAATTCTGTGTTGCAGAATGCTCCTCCGGTTGTGTCTTATTTTAATGAGGTCGCGTTAGATGAACAACTTTCAAAGTTTTGGGAAATCGAAAATGTTCCGAGCTCCCGGTCTATGAGCGAGTCCGATATTTTTTGTGAAAAACTTTATACGGAATCGACTTATCGCAATTCAGAAGGCAGGTATATTGTCACTATACCTTTCAAGCCCAGCTTTCCCGGCGAAGTAAATTTGGGAATATCGCGAAATCACGCAATCGCTCAATTTCTTCGACAAGAGACGCGAATATGTCGCCAACCTAACTTCAAAAACGATTTTGATGATGTATTGCGTGAATATGTTGAACTGAACCATATGCAACCTATTTCTTCCAACAATTCCAAAAACGAATTAGATTACTATCTGCCGCACCATGCGGTTATTAAAGAGGAAAGCATCACTAAAAAACTCAGGGTCGTCTTCAATGCCTCCTATCCAACCTCAAATAATCTCAACTTAAATGATGTTTTATATGTAGGCCCCTCGCTGCAGATTGATTTGACAGTTTTAATCTCCAGATGGAGAATGTTTCGCTATGTCTTCAATGCCGACATCACGAGGATGTATCGCCAAATATTGGTCCATCCACGGCATACCGTTTTTAAAAAAATTATTTTTCGAAACTGTCCCAGTGACCCTTTGCAAGACTTCGAATTGAAGACTGTCACTTTCGGAGTGAATTGTGCGCCTTATCTGCGATCAGGACCCTTCTGCAATTAGCTTCTGACGCGGAATCTAATTGTCCATTAGCAGCTAATATTATTCGAAACTTTATGTACGTTGACGATGTACTAGCAGGAGGTCATGATATACCTTCCGCATTGCGTGCAAGGCAGCATTTGGTCGCCGCTCTAAGCAGCGCCGGTTTCGAACTTCAAAAATGGATTTCTAATTCCACGGAAATCTTATCGGATATACCGAAGAACCAGTTATTAAACTCTCATTTTCTTATTGTAGAGGAACTAAGTCAGACTAAAACTCTTGGAATCCGATGGAATGCAGCAACTGACCGCTTTAGTTTTACGATTCAACCATTTTCTAAGAATCCCTGTTCGACCAAAAGACAGATATTGTCATCCATTGCAAAATTGTTTGATCCCGCAGGCTGGCTTGCCCCTATTGTTGTGGTCGCTAAGATCATCATGCAGACTATCTGGTTAGAAAAAACGTCTTGGGATGTTCCAGTCTCTAAGCGCTGTCTTCTCGAATTTCAAACCTTTGCCAATAATCTAGAACATGTTCAGAAGATTCAAGTTCCCCGTTGGACTTATTATAACCCTACTTCGCGGGCAGAACTTCATGGGTTCTGTGACGCCTCCATAAAAGCATACGCCGCGTGCATTTACATTAGAATTTCATCCGAGAATGAATTCCGTTCCATTTTACTTTTCGCTAAAACGAGGATCGCTCCCATCAAAACCCTTTCGTTGCCACGTTTAGAGCTCAGCGGAGCTCTACTATTAGCGGAAATGATACACGCCATTGGTGACAATCTACTTGTGCCCATAGAAATCACCTATTGTTGGACAGATTCTAATATTGTGTTAGCTTGGTTGAGGAAATCCCCGTGCACTTGGACAACCTTTGTTGCCAATCGAGTTTCCAAAATCACAAGCCTCGTTCCACATGGGAAGTGGAATCATGTGTAGTCAGGAGAAAATCCTGCGGATCTAGCTAGTAGATGCGTAACCCCGCAGCATCTCATCGAAAATACACTTTGGTGGGAAGGACCAGATTGGCTTCGAAAACCGAGAGAATTTTGGGAGTCAACTAATGCCCTAATTCCCGATGATGTCATGTTAGAAGTGAGAACAATAAAGACAAATGTTTTGATAGAAGAAAGATGTGAAGATATTTAAGCGAGCTTTTCTTGCTTATCCAGTGCCTATAGAGTGTTGGGCTATCTCTTTAGGTTTTATTTCCGGATTCATAAAAAGTCGAATGCTATTGGCTCAACCGTCTCATTTGGGCTGTCGAGTGAGGAAGTTCAATTCGTCAAAAATCGTTTAATTTTCTTAGCTCAAACCAATTCGTACCCAAAAGAAATGTACTGCCTACAAAACAAACGCACTATTCCATGTAAAAGCCCCTTATTGTCGTTTAATCCATTCCTTGATAAACATTCGATCATAAGATCTTATGGTCGTCTGACCGACTCTCGATCGTTGTCCTATAATGAAAAACACCCAATTTTGCTTCCGTATAATTGTAAATATACCTCTTTACTTGTTCAACTCATCCACAAGGTCTCTCTTCATGGTGGGAACGCGCTCATGCTACGCTTTATCCGAACCGAGTTTTGGATTCCTCGAGTACGAAATTTAATAAAAGCTACAATCCGACAGTGCACGATATGTGTTCTCGAGCGCAAAAAACAACGCACCCAACTAATGGCCGCGTTACCTCCCGAAAGATGTTCCTTTTCTCGACCATTTCAACATACAGGGGTCGATTTTACTGGACCCTTTGAGAATAGATCCTTCCGCGGCCGCGGTTGTCGTTTGTAAAAAGGGTATGTGTGCCTTTTCATATGCTTCTCCACCAAGGCAATTCATCTCGAAGCCACCTCTGATTTAACAACGGAAAGCTTTTTAGCTGCACTTGACCGTTTCATTCACACTTTAAAGTTTTATTAGTAGTATTCAAGCAGGTACGCAAAATTTGCGCCCTCGGAAATTTCGCGGGCTCGCAAATTATTTTGTATGAAAAATAGTTTCCGCAGCCTCGAAAATTTTGCACGCCTACTGTGATGCGCAAAATATGCGCGATATTTGCTTCTCCTTCTTTCACCAAAGCAAACATTGAAACCAGCTGTTTTCGCAAAATTTTTACACACGCTTTTCATAAGGGTCGTTCAAGCAATCGTTCAAAATTTCCGCGTGCAAAATTTGCACCTAGCTATTTCCGAGCCTGCTTGAATACCACTATTATCGGCTATTTTCTTACATTTAAGCTGCCACATGATTTTCAGCCGGTGCTTTAAGCGGAGCTACTTGTATGAAGTTTTAAGGCAAATGACACAATTTTACGTGCATATAAGCGGGGAGTGCGGGAGCGTATATCAAAAAAATGTCAGTACAAATTCATTGAAAAATCATGAACGCACGTTTTTCATTGCCTTTAAGCCGTGAGTGCTTATATGAGAGAATACTGTATGCTGCTATATATTCTAAAGCATCTATTGTGTCTTCCTGAAAATTTGAATTTCAAAATTCTGGATGAAGATTTTCTGCCGACTCATCAACATCCTTGCATGTGTCAAAAACTGGAATATCTATAGCCTTAAATATGAACATTACTGCTTCTCTTGGTATACAAAAGGCCTTCGTAACAGGAAGATGAAAAGATTCTTATTTTTAATCCGCACCCTTTCTCATTTTTCAACTTCTACAACCTTTCACAGAACATCTTGTCATCTTGAACAGCTGTAAAGCAAATTTTAGTATCCTCATGGAATTATTTCTGAAATTAAAAACATCTTACAATACCGAAACCATATAAGCAGACTAAAATTAATTGTAAAAAATACAAATTATCTATGTCAAGTGCAAAATTGGACTACTGCTGACGACACGATGAGAGAAAATGGCGATACTAGTCTTCTGATTGAGCACACCCTATTTATGTTTTTCACCATGGTTTCGAATTAAGGCTTCGCCTCAGTTCGCTAAAAAATATCCGCGGAAATTCCTACGCTATGTCACCGAGGAAAAAAAGTATCATAAAAAAATTCTAAACAGCTTTTGTGGCATTTAAACGGCTGATTCAAATTTGAGTTTGAATTTCGAAATGGGAACTTATTTGTTAGTATAAGTAAGCCACCCATAGAACTAAGAGATAAGGAAGCATTGTTGTACCATCCCTGTAGTAATATGGACTAACCCAAGTGTAGCCTTCGGTCAGTTCTTCATGTAACCTGTAATAGTCTCCTTATGATTCCACTTCTAATGAATTCAACTGACCTTCTTAACATGGGCCTGTCATTGGAGTGGGACTAGTCCACAAAACGGCTGACCGTATATATTCTAAGTTGACGAACGTGTCATTTACAAACTATCCCTAAACCGTTGATAACCGACCGCCGGCTAGCCGAATTCAATGGAGCGAACTGCCATATACATATAGTAGGATTTGGACCGGTCAAATTCAAGTCGTTCTTAGCAAATTGACCAGCTTATTACTGCAGGGATAAAAGTGAGGAATTATTCTTATTGGTGTTCACACACATATAGAAACATTCTTATTAGCCCGCATTCGGGCGCATCGAAAAAGAAGGCGCAAACTGAACGATGCAATAAAAAATCACTCGAAAAAAATTTGTTAATTCTTAATCAATTACATACCATGTTTACATGACCACTTGATACGTATTTATTCAACACGTTTAAGGCTGTCTGTCTTTTTTGCCACCAGTAAAAATCGTGTGGGCAAACAGAGACAGATAGACTTAGCTGTGTCGAGTGAACACGTATCTAGCGGGTCGTGTAAACATTGTAAATGCCAATTATAAAAAATAGCCACATATTACACCATGTCCTAACTTGAGTCAAAGATGCACCTTTTGGGAGCCTTAAGATTTTCGGTACAAACATAATAAATAAGATTTGTACGCATTTGCATGTTAAGACATATCGATAATGAAACACATTATTTGTAGGCCAGGCGTGAGGGGATGTGTCATACAAGTGCTTCTCTCCCTCCCCGTGCGTCCCTTGCTAGCGAAAATTGTTTTTACTGTATGCCGGGTCAGATTTGTGAAACATGTTTTGAAATTGTCCCATTTGAATACATGGGAAAGAAAGAGAAGCATTGATTGAAGTATGAAGAAGATTGTTCCGGAAACAGTTAACAAAACACCGCTCTTTTCTTCTTACGTCTTTCTCTACTTACTAAATTTTCCAAAACATTTGTTCGTGAGTCTAACTCTAGAATATTAAAATGTCTTAACGTATAAAGCGTTTTACAACGCCTTTAGTTTAGTGCTGTGAATATCAATGGTCTATAAAGCCAATCCGACGCGGTACTGAATTGCTTACTGACTCCTGAAAGGTTAAGATGCGTTTGAAGTCTATATTTCATAGTCATGATTTTTTTATGTACTGCAACGATAGTGGAAAATTTAACAATTGTAGGGTTTGCTTTGCAAGAGATTAATATCTTGAATTTTATCCGCGGTTCTTAAAGTCTTTGAAAAACCGTAACCGGAACGAAACGATACCGAAACCGAAATAATTTTTTTTCAGAACGAAACCGTAATCGAAACCATAATCATTTCATAACCAAAACCATAACCCGAAAGTTATTTGTTTCGGTTGCACGCCTTGTTAATTAGTGATGATGACTAGGAGGAATTCAATTTAGTATAAATCAAATAAAATAATATTCTATAAATGTTTATAAAAAGGAGCACATACTTACATATAATACAGGGTGTCCCGTCAGGTAGTACATTCCTTTACAGGGGTGGTAGGGGAGTCCAAGATGAACAAAAAATCGTATGTGAGGTGGTGGTCCCAAATGCACCCCTGAGGAGTTATAGGGCCTTAAAGTTTTCTGGCACTAAGTCCAGAAAAACAATTCTCCCACGCTAGTGGCTTACTGTAGAAAAAAAATTGTAATGCGGTTTGAAAGCCAATTGTACAGGCTTTTGGGCAAAAATTGAATTGATGGTCAAAACTGCAGTTATTGTGTGAAAAATAAACGCTCAAAGTCAAAAAATTCGAAAAAATTTTCAATTATTTTACTTTGGGAGCCATTTTGGTATGGAAAAGGTCCAATTAAGACATACTTTTTTAATTTTTTTTTTAATCTTCGATCAATTTACTTCAAATCTGTGGTACATTTGTTATACCTTATTAGCGGTTTAACCTCAGGAAAAATAGGATTTAAAAACGAACTTGAACTTTTTTTTAAAATCAATTTAAATAATCTCAGCAAAAATTACCAATTTTTTCCAATAAAAGTACGTATAATTTTAAACCAAAATTTGTCTTAAATAAGAAATTGCTGGCTGGCCATTGTAAGCCAAATATTGCTATTTTAAGAATTTCATCACATAAAAAAAAGTTGAAGTTCCGTTTTTTTAATCCCATTTTTTCGATGGTTAAACCGCAAATAACGTAAACAAATGTACCACAGATTTGAAGTAAATTGATCGAAGATTTAAAAAAAAATTAAAAAAGCATGTCTTAATTGGACCTTTTCCATACCAAAATGGCTCCCAAAGTAAAATAATTGAAAATTTTTTCAGAATTTTTTACTTTGAGCGTTTATTTTTCACACAATAACTGCAGTTTTGACCATCAATTCAATTTTTCCCAAAAGCCTGTACAATTGGCTTTCAAACCGCATTTTAATTTTTTTTCTACAGTAAGCCACTAGCGTGGGAGAATTGTTTTTCGGGACTTAGTGCCAGAAAACTTTAAGGCCCTATAACTCCTCAGGGGTGCATTTGAGACCCCCCCCTTCCCATACGATTTTTTGTTCGTCGTGACCTCCCCTACCATCCCTGTAAAAAAAAGCACTCACCTACGGGACACCCTGTATAAAAACTTTATAAATATAATATGTATAACACAAAAGAAAAAGAGATATTAAACTCCTTTTAAATGAATTGTTTTATAGAGCTTTTGGCTAATTGAAGGCTTTTTGTGTTTTTGGTTGCTGCATGTACCCATTTCAACACCAACAACGTTTAGATGCGGTATTGCACATGGATATAGCCTTTTGCTTCATTTCGAATTTCCGATATAATCACTCCTATAAAAACGATGATAGGAAACGGCACACAGTGGTCCCTCAGAAATTCTATGCGGCCATAATTCCAAAAAATGAATGATGATGCCCAGCCTAAACAATGGTTTCAATGTGTTGTCTAAGGTCGCTGAGTGGTTATTGAGGGAAATATGCTAGGTAAGCATCTTCAAAGGTGTATTTGGACCACTAATCATGGTCCGCCCACTCTGATTAATGCATCATTTTAAAGGGGAAGAACTAAGCTTTATTTAAAAAAAAAAAAATAAATAAAAAATATGACGTCTCTCCTTGAAAATCAAGAAATAAAACTAAAATGCCAAATTTGTCTCATTTACCGTTATCGAAAAATTTTTTTGTATTGTTTTCGAAAAGTTCAGACAATTTTTTCTAAGAAACATTCGAAAAATTTTTGAAGCGAGGCGATTTTAGCCCCATTGTAATTCAATGAAATATGTTTCTTCGAAGCAAAAACCTAAACTTTGACACCCTGTATCTCGGCACCCTGTGATTAAAATTTACTTTTTTTTTGCACATTTAACGTACTCTTACATCTTAACAGCTGTACCAAGTTTCATCCAAATCGGAGAGAAAAAATTTTGCCGGCGGTACACTTGACGTGTTTTGCCCCATATGTGGAAATCTAAAAATATATATTTTATAATATGTATATGTTATAGTCAAAGCCCGAAGTTCAGAAAAACCCCGATATAGATTTCGATTTAGACATTTGACTAAGTAAAATTTGTTCAAAAGTAGATCTGTGACATATATTACATAATTTCATGTACAAACAAAAAGTGCGCCCGGAAAATGAGTGGCGCTCTAAAAAAATAAATGCATCCTTGTAGTTGTGTTTCTTCTTGGACAGTTCGTGTCGCTCAAAAATCGCGCAAATTTTACGGTCTATTTTTAAAATTTTTCTAATATTTCTGATTGAAAAAACTTAAAATTCCAAATAGATTTTACTTCTTAATTACTTATTTCGTCTAAATTACGTCTTTTGACGTGATAACGTCTATTAAATCGATGATAGGACACCTAAAAATCGAAAAAATGACGCCGGTGATTTCAATGTGCGTTCAACATGTTCATCGTCAGGGCTGGGCATGAGAGCTCCATGGAGCTGTGAGAGTAAAAACTTGTGTAGCAATACAAAAAGCAGCGACAGAAAAGAGAACGAAAAATTTGTCAGTGACAGAAAATTGACCAATCAGAAAAGGCTTAAGGTACATTCTTAAAATTGAGAGCCAGCAAAATGTTTTAATCGTAGCATGCTTTGCATAGTTCAAATGAAAAATAAATCGAAGCGAATAACAACGTGTTCAATAGACTGCGCGCATTAAATAAGAACCCAGCAAACATTCTGAGTCCTAAAAGACTCATATATGAATCCTTATAGGGACGGAGCCCTCATAATGAACTCATTTAGAAGTCTTAAAGAGCGTGTTTCCATTCTGCGAAGGTCGTCAAATAGGACTCATATATATGTTGCTCTTATTTTTTTCATACTTTTGACTCATTTTGACTCATAAATATGAGCCTCTTATTTTAAATATATTTTAGACTCATTTTGGACTCATATTTCGGAGCACTCAGAAAATGGTTGCTGGGAAAGATAATATTAGTTGTATTTGTATTTGAGTTATAGTTTTATTCTTTTAATTAAAGATTCAGCTGAGCTTTTTAAAAATCCTTTGCTCAGTAGCATTAAATTTGAAGATGAAAAGGCTCAAATGGAACTAGATTCGCTTCAAAGAGATGCCTTGCTTAATCTTGGTCGAGGCCTTGAATTTTTGTGTCATATTGACAAAAATAAGTACCCGTTGCTTAAATCAAAAATTTACAACCTTTTTTAAAATTTTTGGAACAACGTACGCATGGGAGTCAGCTTTCTCTGACATGGCTTTTATAAAAAACAAGCTCACAAATTCGTTAACTGATAACCACCTTGAAAATCTTTTGCGTATTAAGACTTCAGGAGATGAAATTGATTTTGACGAAGTTATTCGGTTTTCAACATAATTCAGGAAGCTTGTGTTTTGCTAATGAAATAAGTTGTTTTCCACTGTCTGTTATTGCCGGCATTCAAGTTTCATTTTTTTTTTTAAATTTGAAATTTCCTCAAAAATTTCCTCAGTGCAGAGTGAAGCGCAGGCAGCACCCCCACAAGCAAAAACTTCAATGTAGTGGTGCTCAGCCCTGTTTATCCCCTGCAAAAATATGGACTGACCCAAGTGTAGCTTTCGGTCAGTCCCTCATGTTACCACTACTAGTCCCCTCTTAATTCCACTTGCAATGTTTTCAACTGACCTTTTTAACATGGGACTGTCATTGGAGAGGGACCGGTCCGCTGAGGCACTGACCGTAGGTGTGTCCCATAAGGGTCATTCGAAAGAATATTCGAAAATTTGATTTTTTGTTGAGAGCGTCGCGTCAATCTCTCTCTCTTTTTCTCTGTTTCTCTTTTGAATGTTTCTATTTATAGACATATTCATGATAGCAACAAAAGTGTATAAAGCGGTGCGCCCAATCCTTCTCTATTTTTCTCTCTGTCTCTTTTGAAAGTTTCTATTTATGGAGTCAAAAAAATTCGAGAGCCTTGCGTAGGCAATGTGCCTCTCTCTTCCTTTGCGCGTATATTTATAGAAATCTACTTGAACATCTTTTTTCGAATAATTGTTTGAACAAGCGAACCTGCGGAATTTTGATTAGTAAGCTTGCACGCTATCCTTTGAGCTACCACTGGCTGTGACTCACTTAAGGACAATATTCTATTTAAGTCCATAGAAGAAACGAAAATAAAGAATATAAAGAAATGAAACAGAATCCTCTCTCGCATGCTTCGAATAAGTTGCTAGTATTTTTGTATGAAATACACAAAAATTTTCTAAGTTAATATGAGTGTCGTTTGGGGTACTGACCGCCGGCTAACCGATTTCGCTATAAGAAAGAGTCTTATTTTGACCGGTTGATGTGGGACTGGTAAAAGGTCAGTCCTTTTTAGGAAAATAACCGCTTCATTTCTGCGGGGGCTGTTTGAATGCATGTATGTGTCTGTGTAGTTTCTGAATTTACCCTGCAGTAATGAAATGTTTTCGGTGTAAATTTGAGCGCACCTAGGTGAGTCCATATCGGACCGACCTGAGAATGATATGCACCGCGACCGACCCAAGGTCCTCAATCTGATCGTTGTGCTACCAAAGGCAAGTTAGCCTGATGGTTAAGACTCTCGCTTCGCAACCGAAGGGTGGGAGTTCGAGCCTTTGCTCGTTTTAGAAAGAATGTTTTTTCAATTACCTAAGATTTTTTATGTTAATATTTAAATTTTTTTTAAATAGTTTATTTGACCGGTCGATGTGGGACTGGTTAAAGGTCCAGTCCTTTTTTTGGAAATTAACCGCTTCATTTCTGCAGGGTCGTTCAATTTACGCGACACACAAACGCACTCAAATACACAAATTTTCAAACCGGTTTAGAGCAGAGAGTTCGCTCTCATGAGAAAGCAAATCGTCTCAATCGTCTCTTCACAAGCAAGACAAGAAAATATCCAAATGTCCACATACAAATTTACGTATGGCTATGCGCATATAGACAAGCGGTGACTGCCGAAAAACAATGAAAATGAAAAACACTTCTCAATGTGTTGAGGGAAGATGTCCGATTGTTTTGTTCTTTCCGTGATCGTTTCTACGTATTGCTAGCGTGTGCGTTTTCTTCATATAGAACGTTGTCTTTCTTTCCTCGATTTCATGCTTTCAGTGTTTGATATTTAAAAGCAACGAAAGAGTACATTAAATCCTGTTTAAGCTTTACATACTCTTTGGATATGTGAACAAACAAATTTGAAAAACGTAGACAAATTCCTGAATCCTGTATTTTTAAACAAAATAACAGAAAAACAAAATATTTTCACTCCCCCTGCATACTCTATCGAAATTTTTAAAATTTGCGTGTCGCTGTTCGTTTTTATGAGCGTTAGGCTGCAATTAGTGTGAAGCTGTCATGTGTTTGTTGTATTTCTGCAACAAAAAATTATAACAAACACATGATAGCCTACGCTTCAGCTTTAGCTTTATTATAATTGCAGTCTTGGACATCTTAGTAGTTATACAATTTTTCACTTTGCACGTTAAATATATGTATGTATGAAATTGATTTTGAAAACTTTAATATGCAATTTTAATTTAAAAAGTTTTTTTTTTTTTTTTTTTTTTTTTTAACGGTTTTTTATTATTGCATCTTCATATCCTATGAACTAACAACAAGTTAATGAATCTTAAAACTAAAAAATATTTATTAATATAATATTATATGCTTTTCAGTCCACGCCAACGCGTGAACTGGGCTGCCTTTCCGTATGATGAATCCATAGATGGGTTTCCAGGAGGATTTTTTTTTTTTTTTCAAAGGTTACAAAAAAAAAATTTTTTTTTCAAAAATTTAGAGGGGGCTTAGTTGTGAGACAGTGATGGCAAGTCACGCCTTTTTAGCCTTGAGGAGCTGTTTGTTAGCAACAAATTTCTAGCTAGTGGGTTCGGATGTTGGGACAACCGAGTGCAATATTTGCGGCTTAATGAGATAAGCTCGTTTTTGACCATCGGGGTACAAAGGTCTTTATGTATGTTTTCGTTTTTTATAAACCATGGAGCACCAGTTATAGTCCGAAGAATTCTGGACTGTGAGCGTTGTATAATGTCTAATAAAGAGTTGCTGGCTTTTCCCCAGAGCTGGGAGCCATAAGTCCATATAGGCTTAAGTGTTGCGTTATAAAGAAGCACTTTGTGTTCGAGCCGCAATCTTGACTTACTGTTGAGTAGCCAGTGCAGTTTTTGGGCGCTCAGCTTCATTTGGGTGCGTTTTGCCTCAATGTGCTTGCGCCATGTGAGTCGGCGATCTAAGTGAATGCCTAGATATCTCACTTCATTGGCCTGTGGAACTCGTGTGTTATTAAGCATAATTGGAGGGCATGTCTCGCGACGCAGCGTGAAAGTTATGTGGGTGCATTTGCTGTCATTTACTTTTATTCTCCAGTTCGCAAGCCAGTCTTCAACAGTATGAAGATGATTATTAAGAACTCGAGAGGCGACCACAGGATCGCTGTGTGCATACAAAATTGCTGTATCGTCTGCAAATGTAGATGTGAAGAGTTCTGGCGAAACAGGCAGATCAGCCGTGTAAATCAGGTATAGCAGGGGCCCTAGGACACTACCTTGGGGTACACCTGCTGAAATGTCATATTCATATGTCGTGTGTGTTCCATATTTGATTTTGAACTTCCTTTCAGAGAGGTAGGATTGTAGGACTTTGTGAGTGTTTTCGGGAAGGGTATGTTTAATTTTAAACATTAAGCCAGAGTGCCATACTTTATCAAAGGCTTGCGAGATATCCAGAAATATGGCGGAACAGTATTTCTTTTTTTCAATGCGTTTCTGATTTCGGTGGTAACTCTGTTTACCTGTTCAATGGTGCCATGGCTTTTACGAAAACCAAACTGGTGCTGGGGAATAGCTCCAGAGATTTGTAAGGGTGGTAAAATTTTTGCTAAGAGACATTTTTCAAAGACTTTTGAGAGTACTGGCAACAAGCTAATTGGCCGATATGATGATGGGAGTGATAGGTCTTTTCCTGGCTTAGTGATCATAATTATGTTCGAAATTTTCCAGGGTCTAGGATAATATCCTAGCCTCAATATTGCGTTGAATATGAAGAGGATTAATCTTGTTGCTACAGTGGGGAGTTGTTGCACCATCTGTGGGGTTATAAGATCAAAGCCTGCGGCCTTTTTTGTGTTTAGCTCGCCAATGATAAACTTGATCTCCTTGTGATGAAATTCGCCTATATTTTCGATTGATCGAGGGTTTATTTTGGGAAATTGAAAAGCGTTAGTGCGTGGGTTGGGCTTAAAAACGTTTTCGAGATATTTAGCAAATACATGCGCTTTTTCTTCGTCCTTTCTAGCCCAGCTTCCAGTGTTAGTACGCAGTGGTGCTACGTTTGTTTTGGGTGCCTTCATCTTTTTATTTGCTTTCCAAAGAGAATAGTTTGATTCCGCTGTCGGGCTCAAATTTCGAGTGTAATTTTCTAGATTAGTTTTCAGATCATTATCAAGAGCTTCTCTCAGGCGCTTAGTCGCTTGCACTAAGTTAACTTTCGCGGTGGGTGAACGTTGTCGCTGCCATTCCCTTCGTAGGCGTCTTTTTTCTCGTACAAGAGTTTCGATCTCGCTTGAAGTATATCTTCGAGGTTCTTTTGGCTTGCTGATTATTTTTGGGGTTGCATGAACTGCTGCCGATATCATGATATTGTTTACCTCTGTTACGGCATCATCAATATCACATTCGCTTCGGAGTATAGAGTTCTCGTTCAAATGCGAGCTTATATATTTTTTGTATTTAAGCCAGTGGGTTTTATTTGTTACAATTCTGCCGGGTTTTTCGGTGAATGTGGGTAAGCCCATCATTGTAATTATAACAGGGGAATGGTCGGATGACAAATCGAAGCTGGGCTCAGCATGTAATTCGCTACGATCAAAGTTTTTGCTGACTGCAAAATCAATGAGGTCGGGTTTTTTTTGCAAATCGGAAGGCCAGTAGGTGGGTTGACCTGTTGAAATACAGTCAAAATTTTCACGACTATTTATTATAATTGAATATAGTTGTCGCCCTTTGGGGTTAATTAATCTAGAGCCCCAGTGTGGGTGCTTAGCATTATAGTCCCCAGCTGCTATAAACTTTGTTGCCAAGCTTTTGGAAGTACTCTAAAAATTGTGTACCAGTAACAGAAAATCTCGGTGGGCAGTAAACTGCACTTAAAGCGATAATGCTGTTACCATAATGCAATGAGATAGACGTTGCTTGTAAGTAATTTTGGGAAAATTCATCCATTAAATTGTGTTTTATTCGAGTTTTGATCAAAACGCCGGTGCCGCCGTGTGCCTTTCCATCTGGGTGATGAGTGCCATAAAACGTATAATTTTTAATAGTAAAATTATTTTTGCTTGTGAGGTGGGTTTTCACTGACGAGCATTACGTCAATTGAATGTAATTCAAGAAATGTTTGAATTTCAAGCTTGTGTTGTCGAATGCCGTTAGCATTCCAATGACAAATTTTTAGGACACTCATTTCTTTGCAATAAGAATTTGCATGAGTTGGCTTTGAGCCCGCATCATCTCTTGCAGCATTGATTGCACAGTTGAAGTGAACTGCATCATGCAGTTAGTCAAATTCGAGATCATTGATTCCAAATTTGATATGGCACCTTGAGGGTGTACCGCAGTGTTCGACCTGACAGCGTCAGCATACGAAATAGTCATAGGAGTATGAACAGGATGTGCTGCTGTCGCAAGAGATGCTTGAGGTTGGGTCGCAGTGTTAGACTTTACTGCGTCAGCATATGAAAATGCTTTGGGAGGAAGAGCAGCTGATGCTGGCCCTTGCTGGCTCGGCAAGAAGTTCGGAACTTCTTCGTGAGTTTTCCGCTTGGGTTGGTCTTTTTTTTTTTATTGCCATGTAGATCGGGCATCCACGATAACTCGCTTTGTGGTTACCACCACAGTTGCTGCATTTTCTTACATCAGGGTTGTCTTGATCAACTTGACAAGAGTACGAAGAATGCCGATCTCCACATGTAGCGCACACGGGGTTCAAAGTGCAATAGTTTTGCGTGTGACCAAATTCTTGGCAATTAGAGCATTGAACCGGTCCTTTCCGCTTATGACGCTCTTCGACAGTAATTTTGCGGTGTAGCAAAAATTGCAGATTGTATATTGGGTGGACCTCGTTCTTTTTTAGTTTTTGGGAGTTAGCTGAAGGATCAAGCTCAATGCGATATAGGGGTTGCGGTATATTTTGTTTGTTTTTAATATTAAAAACGGTTTTCGTTGGAAAACCTGCAGCTTGCAGAGCGCCTTTGATCTCTGCTGGGTCAAGTGAGGGCTCTATGCCTTTTATTACTACCACTAAACCTTTGCTTGCTTTAAGCTGGTAGGTATAGTAGCTTTTTTTGAGTGCATCAAAGTGGTTCACCAGGGTACGATAGTGGATTTCCGTATAAATTTGTATTTTAGTTTCTTTCACGTTACCCCTTTTAATGGAAACAACGTGAAAGTTGCTGCTGCCAATGGAACGAGCGATAGTTGCTACTAGAGCGTTGGAACATTCCTCACGCAAGTAGATTGGGGGGAGGCTTAATTTTTTTGATGGGGTTTGGAGTAGATGCTTTATTGTCATCTTTGCTAGCAAGCAGTGCAAATCTATTTTGGCTTGGGCTAGTAGCAGTGCTCGTTGATGCATTGGGTTTCAATACTTTTAGAGCCTTCTGTCCTTGCATTTTTTGGGGACTCAATTTCCGCTTGATGTTGACGTAGCGATCCATGCCTGTCTGCACTGCCGACCCCTTTTGCTTTTCGTGGACGCCAACGTTTTTTGCTATAGCGGCAGCGGCGCTAGCATTCACTTGAGTAGAGCGCACGGCTGAGCTCTGAGCAGCGGTTTGAGCAGCAATTTCGGCTTCGTTTTGTCTGCTGTATTCTTCTTCTGACTTGTGTTTGTCAGTATGTCGGTTGTTTCTTCGTTTTTGCAGTGATGCTGTTGTTTTTGAAGAGGTGAGGCTCGCAATAAGAGCAGAAACAATTTAAAAAGTGAAGTATAATTTATATTTTTATTTATTAAAATCGCCAAAAAAAATTATAATATGAGACTTATTTTCTAACTTTTAAATTAATAAGTCTTATGTGCTTTTCAGACGTACAACGAAATCTCGGATTTTCAGAAAATTTTCGAACAAATTTGACATTTGAAATCCGGCGATTTCAATTTTGTTCTGAAATCCCGAGATTTCGTTGTACGTCTGAAAAGCACATTAGAGAGTTTCAAAGATCGTGAACTTGAATATTCCATTTTATGTACATAATGAGTGTTTCTTAGGACGTTATGACGTAAAACTATCGTTCGTAAATTGACTTTACAGTAACCAATTTTTTTTTGCTTCAAAAGTATTCCTGTGTCGCAAGAGTTACCTTTGAAAGGAAATCTTCTTGTTCCCCAATTTCTGGTCATTTACACAATTTCTCACTCACATCGCATTTTTTTGGGCAATTGTTTTTCATATTACTATAAATTTTCGTTTTTCACAATTTATGTTAATTTATTGGCCAAGAATTTGTTCACAATAAACAAGCGCGATTCGAACTGTCAAAAAACTCATTGCATCTCGCTCACACAATTCAAAATCACATATGATATGAAAAGCTTGGCGGTTTTCCGTTAACACTGCATACTACGATTTTAAATAATTCAACTCCGTTTTCTCTGGTACTACCATCTAAGCCTCAAATAGTGTAACTTTGGCTTTTAAAGTGATTTAAATCAAAAAAAATACGATCGAACCTCTTTTTTTACTGTTTTCGAAAACTTTGAGTTTTTCTCTTCAACTTGATACCATGGTTGCTAAAAAAAAGTTTCACAATCAATGCAAAACGAAGGTTTGAAAATAATTATTTTGTATTTTTGACTCCCAGAAAAGTTATTTTAATCAAATTTATTGAGCACACTTTTAGGCAGTACGAGTAAAAGAAAAATCTAAGAAATTTAAAAATTTCTGAATAGTGTTTTAGTTTTACATATCCGCCTAATAGCATGCTCACCAATTTAGTCGAATTCTTTCCGCGCCTCTAGCTCCTTACGAGTGCAAGATGAACCCCCCATTCCATACAATTTTTTCCTTGTATGGGTTCCCCCTATCACCTCCTATTTTTTGATCCATTGAGTATGGAACACCCTGTATTCAAAATAAAGCGATCGAAATAAACGTAAACATCCTAAACCTCAAAACATCTATTAAGTATTTAAATCTTTTTGACGCAACGACTCACAAAACATATTATATAAACAAAAAGTAATCATTGAAAAAGTCTGAATACCATCATTGTCAAAGTTGAAAAACTTGGACCTTTCTGTAAGACCATTTTCCTTTAAATGATCAACTTTAAGCGATAGGTTCCCTCTCTGTATATAAGAGCATATAATATTGATAACCCTGTTGATTACATTTTCTTCGGTGATATCAGGTTGTGCTTTTCGTATCACTTTAAGCCACTTTGTTTTTACGTCTGGAGTTAAAACTGCTGCCGAAACTGCGAAATCAGACTCTGGAGATAACGAAAAAATGTGTCGATCCGTTTTTCTTAATTGTTCCTCCAACTTAGCAGCGACCAATCTTAAAATCAAGTTTTCATCCTTTTTCACTAGTTTAAGAAGATTTTTGGACAGTGTCATTAAAGCAGGCAGCAGACAACCAAAGCTAACGTTTTTTCCCCCTAAGAAAAATCCAGAGTCATCGCTATTGGTTGCATGAGGACAGCGTATGACTCTAAATATTGAAGGTCACCTGCAGTGAATTGTGGCAAACTTAGCAAATCGTACAGTTGGTCAAAGGATTTCTTGTGCCGAAGTAAACCTTTTACAGCATCATATAATGAGTTCCATCGAGTTACTACAGGCACAATCACAGAACACCCTAAGGTATCAACAATAAACTCCGATGATTTCGGCCATTTACACTTTTCCCACAACGAGTTACACTTTTCGAATGCCTGAAATAAGCACAAGATTTTTTTAAAAACGTATATGGTTTTAGCATAGAGCACATACCATTGTATGCCGGATGTAAAGTGCCTGATCAGTTTTAAATTTTGACGAAGTCAGTCGAAGCAAGTAAGTGAAGGGTGTGACTAAAAACCTGTGATGCTTTTGAGATAAAACCTCGTTTTCGAAAACAGGTACATCATCATCGCTGTCGTAATCTCCATGGTCAGAAATTTTCATCATCCCGTGCTCTTTCAAAGCTTTAACAAAGTTGGACCCGTTAGCAGTTACAGTCATAATAATATTAGAGCTGTTGAGTCCAAAAGAATTGTTAATGTCCATAAGAACCGCTGCTATTCGGAAGAAATATACTGCCTAATTTTAACAACCATACTATCGAAATGAGCAGTCAATTTTTTTTGAGCTGTCTGTCGGCTCATAATTTTATAGCCGGAGTCTTCAAACAAATCAATGAAAGACTTTTTCTCAACAATTGAAATTGGCAAAGCTGAGTCAACGAGTGCGTGCAATAGTTTCTTGTCAAACTGTTGCTGGTTTGTAAAAGGACTATCTCCACAGCTACGTTTCAAACGCAGATATTCTGCGTAGACTAATTCGTGCTTTATTTTCAAATAGGCAACGAAGTTCGAAGTCACATCTCCCGAGCCTCTAATGACCCGATTGCATGAAACGCATTTAGCAGTTGTCGTGGTCTTGTCCGAATCGAAATTCTGCATTAGGTATACAGAAATATTGAAATAAAATACAGGGTGATAGCTAAGGTAAAGAGGAACAACGTTTGTTCTTGCGAAATTTGGCTAACTATTACCGTTTACGAACTGCGGCACTTTAAAAAAATCTATTTTAGTAAGAACATGTTGTGCTTTGAAAAAAAAAACTATTTGCTTAAAATAAGAACTTTTCAAATATTCGTACTAAAAAGGATCTTTTTAAAGTGTCGCAATTCGTAAACGATAATAGTTTAAAATTTAAGTGAAAGTGGTCATACAGGAAGGTCCAAGTTTTTAAACCAAAGGCGTACCCAGCATTTAATGAAGGGGGGGCCCAAAAAAAAAAAAAAAAAAAAGCGAAAACCCCACGCTTCCAACAATATTTAAAATATCTATGGCAGGGAGGTCATATTTTCTTTTATAATTTATATGCTGTTGTTTAAATATGTCTAAATCACGAAATTTAAGAACAACATTTAAATGGTCTTGATTTAAAATGTCAAACGTGAAATTTTCTTAAATCCCATGATTTAGCCTATTACATTTAATATATCCATTTTAATGTTTTATGTCCATTTGGAATTTTTCCATTTTTTTTGTTACTTGCTGGCACGACTGAATGTTACAGATGGAATAAAATGTATGGCACTATCGATACTATAGCTGGCAAATTAAAGATGGCACTATCGATAGAATCAATAGTTGTAACTTTTTCCACTATATATTGATATTCGAAACTATCGACTAATGGTTGTCTGCAACGCAATGCTGAAAAATTTCAATAAATTCGTTCACTTGGAATATAAAATGACGCATTCAAAACTAACTTGTTTATCGAAACTAACAATGATGCCTACTATACATAGTAGCACGTTTAAAACGTGTCGTGTTAATTTGGTAATTGATGGTTGTGAACATCGATTGTTTTCCAGCTGTATTAAAGGGGCCAGCGAATGACCATTAAAGACTAGTTTGGTTAACTTCACTGATTAAAAACAATAGTCAATATAATATGGTTTCCAGACTATTGCGTTAAACTGAATTTAGTACCTTAAGTAGACTTTAGTAGTGAGTTCAAACTGAGTTAAGGGTATTTAAATTCACAAATGAACTCATGAGTTTAGGCATTCGTTGCTGCAACCCTTACATTTCACTACCTTTTTTGACAACGATGAAATTACCTGTTTGCTTCTTTTTTCAAATCTTTAGAGGTGAAATGAATTTTCGTTTGTTTTAATAATAAAAATAAATAAAATATCTCTCTCCCCAATTAATCTTGTTTGCGCCCGGTTTCGATCCACTATACCACGATATCATTTCGATCAATCAAAGCAAACATCTAATTAAAGTTCGAACAGGCGTGTGAGCTCGTAAACTCAGAATTTACAGTCTGAAAGGGTATTTTCTAAATTCATGGGGGCGTAAAACGATGTTATTCAATTACAAATTGAAAATAATTAAAATTAATAAAAAAAATCAGAACAAGTCAAAAAAATCAAAAAAAAAACCAAAAAACCCAAAACTAATCAGGAAAAATCAAAAATAATCAAAAAAAACAAAAATATTCAAAAATAATTTAAAATTAATCGGGATTATTTTTTTTTTTTTCTGAGTTTCTTCAATAATCTGAAATAATCCTGATTATTTCATGATTTTTTGGTAATCGCAATCATTGATTAATATAGGTCATACAAAAATAATCATTAAATAATCACTATTTCACTCATAAGAAAAAAATAATCTGATTAATGAGGTCCAAAAAATTTTTAGTTCACCAATTAATACATATGTTTATTAGATTTACTATTATTGTATTAAAACTGAAAGTAATCGAATCTGATGTCGGCACTCGATCTCTTCATTATTAAGCGCTTACAATATTATTTTATAATTATGAACTTCCACTTCTAAAACGAGCAATTAAGAACGCGATCGTGATTGAAAGAAAAACAGATTGCCAAATGCGTTCCGCAGTGCTGTCGAAATGCTGCTATAGTAGTTTATTACTCTTTTTTTTTGTCGCCGTACTACTGCACTACTCTTTTCACTCACGTACTACTATTTCATCCAGGCAGGCGCGCAGCCAGGATTTCAATTTGGGGGGGGGGTTCGCAGAAAATTTTTCTAAATATTTTTTGTTTTTATTTTCGTAAAAAGCTTACAAAATATATAATTAAAATATATTTACATAAATATTTTACATTTTTATAAGGTGTACAAAGTAAAAAAAGTATTTTCGAAGGAACTTATTCAATATAAAGTGCAATGTTAAGTCTGCGCTTGCTTTCAGCAAGTTTATTTAGTATGTCCTCTACACTGGGAGTAAGATCTCGATGGAGTGGAGGAGTGCTAAGGCATTTAACCTCTGTTCTGTCATTGTAGATCTAAGATAAGTTTTGAGTCGGCGGAGAGTTGAAAACGATCTCTCATTTTCACATGTGGTTATTGGAAGAGTAGCCAAAATAGTTAATAAAATAAAAATATTTGGTAAAATTCTTTTTTACAAAATTTTATAGCGTCAAACACTGTTTTTGGTCTTTCATTTTTTTCTAAATTATTTATTAATTTATACCAAATAGTGAGCTCCATTTTTGAATCATCAAAATTTCCCTCTAAATCATCTTGATAAAACTGAAAGAGTTTTTTAAATTTGTCTAAAAAATCATCAACTTTTGCAGTATCGCTTTGAGGAAATAAAACTTGAAAACCAAGAAGAATATCCTTTGTTTTGAAAAGCGATTGGTTAAGTTGACAATAAATGCATCCACAAAAGGTAAATAAAGGGAAATACGATAATAATATTCAACACTTTTAGTATGAAAATGTGCTTCGTGGTCCTGAGAATGTGCGAGCCTAGGTTTTTGCAAAATAAGTCCGCTTGATAAAGCTTGCTTCTCAGCGTTTTTAAACAATTTCTGAAATTCTTCCTCAGCGTTACTTTTAAGGTTTGAATATTCTCTAAGCATATTCTGCTAGGACAACAGCATATTTGAGATCAATGTTTCTAACTTGTAAATATTTACATAGAACAAATGTGTAACTAAACACTTGGTTTATACAATGAAGAGATATAAGAAATTCGCCTTTTTGTAAGGCACATTTTAATAAATTAGACTGACTTGACACATTTTGATCATTCCAAGAGGAAATTCGGTCAAGAACTAAAATTATTGCATCATAAAACTTAATAAAAGAGTTTGTAGGACGGCGATGTAGAAATGTAAGCTGTGTGGTGTATTTTTTCCTTAATTTGGGGGGGTTTGAACCCCCAAAATCCCCCCCTGGCTGCGCGCCTGCATCCAGGCACGTAGCCAGGATTTCCAGACGGGGGTGACGGGGGTTTTTAAATTTCCAATTTTTTGCTGCGTAACAATTTACATTCTTTCGAAACAATACGTTAATGAAACCGATAGTCCTAACAAAAGTATAAAAAGTAAGAAACAGAACTCCAAAAGAAGAAGCACCATAGTGTGCGTATAAAAGTTGCTGAAAATTTTATAACTTAACCAAACCAAACAATCATTGCTGATTTTGTTAATTAATAGTTTTGATAATTTTTTACAATCAGAAACAGAGTTTACCCGAGAGGGTAGTTGAACGAGAGTGTGTATTGCTGTGGTTCAGTGGTATGGAAAGTTCCAACAAAATCGACATACCAATATCAAGTACATTAAGAGATAATAAAAATATTATTTCATATTACACATTTAATAACCAAAATTTCCACTTCATTTAAAAAATAATCTTTAAAACTTCTGAAAGTAGTCGGTGAATATAGTAAATCCCTTGGTTAAGTTAGATTGTCTTAATTTATATTTTCGATCTCAAAATGTCACCAAAAATTAATTTTTGGACTAATATTGAAAAACTTTCGTGATATTCCTACAGAGTGAAATATTTACTTGAAAAATTTCGAGTGGGTTTAACACCCAAAAGGCCCCCTTTGGCTACGTCCCTGATTTCATCACATATTTTATATAAATAAGTCTAATCGTAAGATTTTTTACACCAAGAAAAAAGTTTTTCCGGCAGCCCTGTGCAATCTTTTTAATAAATACGTATGTATCTTTTTCCGCAATCTTATATGCAAAAAGCTTGTCTTGAGCAAAAAACAAGTATGTTTCCAAATAGCGTTGAATAATTTCAAAATAAAATTTTTAACTACCTTTTCCCAAGAAACTACTTTTATCTGAAAATATCTACTATTTATATAAAAATTTGCCACTTTACAAGATACAAAACAGCACTGGCAATCCGTAAGCTTTTGCTTTTGAGATCAGCTGTTTTCGTGATTTCGACTTAGAGTTCGAATTTGGCAATTGCTTTGACATTTGTCTGTTTAAGGGATGGGCAACTTAAAACAAAAAACATTTTTCGGATTATCGGTTTTTTTCTTTCCGGTTGTATGCCGGTTTACAAAACCGAGTAAGAAAACCGAAGTTTTAGAACTGAAAAATTAGTTATACATGTACATATGTTTGTTTTGATATTGGCAGGTTCGACTGCAGTAGAAGACATTTTTTGTTTTTCAAAATTTGCATATAGCTTCTTTGGTCGATTTCAAACCAAAATATTGCCATAAAACACTTCTCCTATTTTTAGTTCAAACTTCTTCGATGTTTTATATACAAATGTCCGAATTGAGTGGTTTTAGAAAATCCCTTACATCTTACACCTTCGTTACGATTGAGGTGGCAAGGGTCAGATTAGACCTACATATCTGCACAAAATTTGCTGCCCTGTAATTTCATATTTCTGTTTCAAAAATGCGACAATAATGGCTGCGATATGTTCATTTAAACTAAAAAAAATATTAAATTTTCTCCATTTTTTTACTTTGAACAACATTTTGCACCATTAATTTATAGAAGTATATGATATTTTTGATGTAACTTTATAGTCTGGTGTTTTTTGTATACAAAACTTTTTAAAATTTTTAAACAGGTCTTAGCATATTTGAGAAAACTGTGTTACAAAAAATTAATGGTATAAAAAACAAATTCGCGATTTTCTGCAAACTCTTACGTGATGGAATTTTTTCATAATTTTCCCAATTTTCAGTACACCAAATTATATAAGACATGGTTAAAGTTATTTAAGAAGCTTTTTTATTGTTTGATAAACGTGTTAATCGTTACGGACCCTGGTTCATTTTTTCATCCTTTTTTTAGTTTCATATGTGGTTTTGCATTTCTAATCAGATATGCCTGTTGCTCAAACAATTTCGAATGACCTGGAGCCAGATATGAGGAAAATATATAAAATATTTACATGAGGTCGGCTACAAATTATAAAATTATATTCGAAAAAGAAATTTTTCCTGATTTTGATAAAAAATAGTACTTCATTTTGATCAAAAGTGGTGCTTCAAGGGGAGGACCCGGGCCCCATGGCCCCCCCTTAAATCTGCCTATGCCTCCAGTACTAGGGTCTGTTATATATTTCACAAAAATTACTCTAAAACCGAGTTTTTTCAAGATATTTTAATGAAATTTTACATTTGAACTTATTTCAAGCCAATTAATGTGATTTCCAAAAATTCGATAAGCGGCCGCGGCAGAAGGGTGTTTTTCGAAAATTGTCTTCTACATCCGAAATTCAAATGGAACCTGAATGAAAGTTGGCAAGTATGCTTCCTTTGTGTCCATAAACATCTTTTTCAAAAATTTTCTTTATCGGTCCATTATTAAGGGTACCTCAAGTACAAGGATCTGTCAAAAAAATCCTAAACTGCCCCAAAATCGGCCTTTTGTGAAATATTAGGTGTAGTAAAAAGAAATCCATTATTTTTGCATTAAATTGAGGGCTTTATTTAAGATAGTTAGAATGACCCGATTTAGGTCAAATATGCGGTAATTTCATTATGCCTCTCTCATAGAAGCCCTCGTTCCTATTAGCAAAAAATTGAGACAGTCGAATTTCAGAAGCCTCTCTTGAAGCGAATGTTTCACCAGCAAAATTGTTCGCCATGGACAGGAACAGATGGTAATCACTTGGTGCCAGGTCCGGACTATAAGGTGGATGCAGAAGAACCTCCCAATCAAACTTCCGGAGCTTCTGGCGAGTCACTATCGATGTGTGTGGCCTGGCGTTGTCCTGATGGAACACAATTCCTCTCCTATTGGCCAAAGCTGGCCGCTTATGGGCGATTGCTTCCTTCAGACGGTCCAATTGTTGACAGTAGAGTTCCGAGTTAAGAGTTTTGCCGTATGGGAGCAGCTCATAGTAGATAAATCCCTGCCAATCCCACCAAACACACAGCAAAACCTTCCTGGCCGCCAATCCTGGCTTGGCCACCGTTTCCGCCGGTTCACCGTGTTTCGACCACGACCATTTTCGCTTGACGTTGTCGTAAGTGACCCATTTTTCATCACCAGTCACCAACCGCTTCGGAAATGGGTCGATTTTGTTGCGGTTCAGCAGCGATTCGCAGATGGAAATTCGGTCTCTGAGGTTTTTTTGCGTTAACTCGTGTGGCACCCATACATCGAGCTTCTTTGTGTATCCAGCCTTATTCAAATGGTTCCAAACGGGTTTTTGTGCAATCTTTAGCTCTTTTGCAATCGAAACAGTGCTAACATGACGGTCGGACTCGATAATTTCCATGATTTTATCGACATTTTCGACAATTGGCCTTCCAGTGCGTGGTGCATCCTTGACATCGAAGTTACCGGAACGGAATCGACGAAACCAAAATTGCGCATGATTGGCTGTTACAGTATCAGGTCCATAAACGCTATTCACATTTTCAGCCGCCTGGCTTGCGTTTTCTCCCTTATCGAAGAAAAACTGTAAAATGTAGCGAATTTTCTTTTTGCTGATGTCCATCTTTGACAAGCTCTCAAACAAAACTGAATCAATCAATCAAAAAAGTGTCAAAAAAGCTTTTTTAGTAGGAACTGTCATCTTTCTAATGCCCCCTAGCGGAACACGATCGGACTTATACAACGCGAGATGCAGATAAATAACGCCATCTATTGGAAAAATAATGGATTTCTTTTTACTACACCTAATATTTGAAAAAAAAATTTTTATTTCCGCCTATATTTAAGTCTCCGATTAGAATTCCCAAAGTGTGGAAAAGTGAGAAAGCCAAAGAGGCGGTTTTCAAAAAGAAACTGAACAATATTCACTATATGGGGCTCTTATGGCCTTAAAAGTCTCCAGAACATTTTCTCTTAATGGACCTGTTATTTGGGCGTGTTTTAAAAGTTATTTCAACATGTGTGCCTGTGTCGGCTATTGTGTTGTCAGGCTCGCCTGACTTTAGCACCCTTACATGTTTTTATCAATTTTAACCTGTTAATTTTTTCTTGTAGTAAATTCGTTTGCTATAAAAACTTAAGGCTTGTTCAGACGGAGCTCCGAAACATGCGTTTCGTTTCGTGAAACACGAATGTGAAACTACTCGTTCAGACGAAGTTATTCGTGTTTCGTTTTCCTCTTCTTCGTCTTATTTTTTTTTTTAAACGTTTGGAAATAGTCATTCTTGCCCGCTTTCAAAGTGGAAAAGAAATGTGAATGAATTTTGATCGCATGTATAGTAATTTTTCTTTTGCTCTTTATTTATTTCCCGATAACAATCGATTAAATTAGGGATGATAGCAATTTTTACTTGTTTCGCTACTTGTTTCGATCTGAAACACGTAGT
>JAIPUU010000465.1:0-22500 GCA_020466095.1 Chlorops oryzae
AACGATTGTTTCCGTCTCGTGTATCAATAATTCGAACTCTTCTAAGTGAAGAAATCCGCCTTGCTTCGCTCGCCAACTGCGCACTCAAATCGAAGGATCAAAACTGCAGTCGAAAAAACAATCGGTAGCAGCGCTGCACTATAGCTGACCAACGTAATTTTCGTCAAATTTGCTTTATCTCCTCTTTGTGTGCTACCGCTCGCCTTTTGGCTTCCCCTTGCCACGAGATAGCGAGACGGGCACGTAGGTTCGAACGCGAAAAGACCATTCAAGCACTGTACTTCCAATATCCGTTAGAACTTTAAAGGACTCTGGAAGACTCATAACTCGTGAACTGGAATGGGCTCTTGGATAGTATTTTCTCCCTTGAATCCAGGACTCCTGGACACAGGATCGCCAATGTTTGTGCCCGCAAGGAGGGATTGGTTTTTCGACCCAAATGGGACAAAGGCAAATCTCTGGAAGTTAAACAAAAGAGTAAGAATCAACCACGTACCTGGATAACGGCTGGAATTGATGACTTTCAAGGTGTTGATGCTGCTGCTGTTGACCAAGTTAACAATGTTGATGATGCTCGTTCCGACGCTGTTGAAAACGGTGAATATGTACTGCTGCTGGTGAGGATTCTGCAGATGATGATGATGCTGCTGAATAGATTGGTTGCGGGAGGTGTTCCCAAGGACGCGAACGCGTTAAGTATTTGATTTGTACAAAAGAAAAAAGTAAGATCGGTCGCGGAAAATACTCAGAGAGACGCGAAAATGTTTCGCACCCGACACTGTGGTTTTCAGAATTATAACGATCGACGAAACAATTTTGACGAAAAGTGAAACACGTATTCAATTGCTCGTTGGAAATCCACCCGATTTTAGCTGATTGGTGTTGCCAATCAAGCCCTGCCGAAAAAGTGCGAGCAGCTGTGCTTGAAGTACTGCCCTCCTTTTTGCGGTTTTTTTTGCCACTGGCGGGACTTCAAAGCCTAGCGACAGCGGCTTAAACGGACAGAAACAAAAGAAGACCACGCGGCCACTTTTGAAAGAGTAGTGTACAAATCCGAATACATCGGAAAGACAGCGGCTACAAATTAATAAAAGCAGAGAGAAACTGGTGATCCACATCCACGGGTATGTGTTCACGGAGAGATTTTCTTGAACCATCGTGGAAACCCGACCGAGAAATTCCCAAGGGCAAGTGGAGCGATCTATCGGACCGACCTTTTCCGGAACCGGACAAGAAATCTGCAAGGGTATCGCCAGACTGACGTACGTGTGGAAACTCCATGGAAAAAGTGTGAGAGCTTTAACAAGTGAGTAGTATTTCAGTAGAAAATTAGTTTTTGAACCGAATAAGAAATTTTTCACGCGGTGTGTAGATCCGTATGCACGATCGTACGGACGTAGATCAGCCTCAGTAAAAAGGGACGTGGTACACTTTGGGAAATAAGGTGGATTTTTGCATGAGGTGTAAGTCTGAATGTGCATTCGTGCAGACTTTCTATCGCCTCTAGTCGAAACCGCACCGAGATAGTGCTGGTACTACTTTGTTACATTAGGTAGATTTTTGCACGAGGTGTAAGTCTGCATGTGCACTCGTACAGACTTAAGTCGCCTTCAGTCGATATCCCACAGTGATATCGGCAGTAGTATTTACGTGTAGGTGGTAGGTTGTTGGTTGGCGAAACGTCCGAATGGTAGAATTTAGTGCGAGCCATAAAAAGTGGTAGCATTCCTATCTAGTAACAGCATTCCTATCTAGGAACTACACACCGGTTTCGAATTTGCCATTGCATTTGGGATTTTTAGTTAATGTATTACTCAACATACTTTATGAATGCTTTTATGTTACTTTCAATTTCAAAAAATTCATTTTCGTTTAAAATAAGGCTGTGAATAATTTTAATATAAAAGAAAAACCAATTTTAATTTTGGTTCTGGTTTTATTTCCAATGAAATTTTCCATTGGAAGTCCCCCTAAAGAAGAGACAAGCATCTTTCCTTATTTATAACCTTTATAAGGTTCAATTCGCTGGAGTGTTTTTTAGAAAAACCAATAAATTTTTGTTAGAGAAAGACCTCTGGTGACTAGACTGAGACGTAGACCCCGTAGGCTGGGAAATCCAATGCCTTACAATGAGGCCCGAGCATGAACTCTCGGGAAACGTGAATTCAGGAAATTCTATGGAATTCCATAGAATTAATAAACATCATACCCAGACTTAGGTTAAGTACAAATGGAACACTCAAGAGATTACGTGAGAAGATGGATACGTTCGAAGCGATAAAAACCATGACGAGGAGCCAGCGGAACAGCTGCGAGAGTTGGAAGGGAAGGTTTGATGGGACGAATGAAGCGCTTGATTTCATTGAGCGAGTTGAGAGACTAGCAGATGCGAACGGATACAGTAGTTTAAGGCATTGCCGGAGCTGCTGAGCGGAAAAGTTCTGATGTTGGTTCCGGAGGCGAAGATAAATTTGCTACTTGAAGGAGTTTCAAACAACACCTCTTAACTCTCTTTATGCCTCCCAGCTTTCGGAAGAAATTCGAAGACCAGATCCGGCGAAGAAAACAGGCGAAAGAGGAAAATTTTGTCGACTACGTAATTCCCGTAAACACATGATGAAGTGGACGTCATGGCCGGAGGGAGATAAGCTTCACCTTCTATACAGAAGCTCAAGTCACGAACGATACCACAGACAGGGTAAATGTGCGGACGGCGTGTTTTTCGTTGCGGGCCTACAGCGACATTAGAGAGGGGAATGGCCTAATTCGGTGGCACGCTTTTGTCGGTTATGCGGGCGGAGAGATGTCGGAACCCGGAATTGTTGTCGTGCGGGCAACGCACTACTTCCCCAGACTCAACGAGGATGTCTGACCGACGAGATTGGATCCCCGGACCAAAAAGAATGAAGCCGTTTGTGTCGACGGATGGCCGCCGCATCCAAGCCAAAGCCTGACTGAATGGACAGGTGATGAGCGCTGTCGTCGATATCAGTCCCACTTGTAGTTTTATAACGAGAGACAGTAGCGCATAGATTACGGACGATCACGAACTCAGGGGCCGCGAGAGTCGTGGTTCATTTTGCCGACCGATTCCTGACCTGGGTGGCCGAGTCCCTCAACGTAGATGTTTGAGTGGGCGATCGAAGGGCCAAGCTAAAGGTATTGATCGTGCCGGATGTGGTGGGTGATGTCATCCTTGGAATGGATTTGCTGTCGGCGGTCCAAGCCGATTTAAGACTGGGCGCAGGGGTGATTAGAATCGCGACATCGCAGATGCGCAGTGGAGAGCCACCAGAGCATGGGAACGCGGTGGCCAAAGAAAACAAGACCGAGGATGAAGACGTTTCCTACTTTGTGAAGGAAGAACTAAGCAAGTTCAGCCAACTGAGGTGCTTGTCACATATTATTGAGCACCGCATCATGATGAATGGCGACGTGTCTATTAAAAAACGGTAGATCGATCGAACCAGGAGATCGATGAGCTGTTGGAGAAAGGGTGTATAGAGCCATCCAAAAACCCCTAAAGATCTCCCATCGTATTAGTGCGAAAAGAACCAGATTTGTGGCACTTGCGTATTGATTTCCAAAAGACCAGTGCTCACTCGATACTGGACGCGTACCCATAGCCGAGGATAAATTTCATTCTCGAAAAACTGGGAGACGCAAAGTACATCTCTGCGCTATATTTAAAGAACAGGTACTAGCAGATTCCGGCAGCCGTCGAGAGCCGCCTGTATTCAGCGTTTACTGTACCCGAAAGGGGCTTGTTCCATTGGCGAGTAATGCCGTTTGTCCCCCATTCGGCACCGGGCACGTTTCAGCCGGCACTTGGCCGAGTCATCGGGCCAAAATTGGACACCTACACACTGTCAAAGAGGAACGATGACTGCTGGGAATGGCGTCTTGGTATCGGAGGTTCAAAGGAGATCTTTCTAGAGTGGTGCAGCCATTACCCCAACTACTGAAAAAGGGGGTAAAGTCCCACTGGAGCGAAGCGCAAGAGAACGCGGTCGACGAGTTGAAACGAAGAACTACTCGGCCACCGAGAAAGAGTGCTTGGGATGGTTTGGGCTGTGCGCAAAATGCGGGAACACCTAGAAGCAGTGCTGTCGGACGACGAAAATAGAGCGAAGTGAAGTTTATGAAAAAATGAAGTGTTTTGAAGTGATGACCAAAAAAGTGAAGTGTTTTGAAGTGAGGACAAAAATAATTTTTTTTACACTTTCACGCATTATTAAATTTGTAAAATTTGTTACATTAATACATCCTATTATTTTTATTCATAAAAAAATTTTATTCAAACAGAAAACCGAACAATTTGCATTCATAAAAATGAAAGTAACGTTAAAAAAAACAATTCACAGCGTTCTTAAAAATAAAAAACAAATGTAAAGTATATTCTTAAGTATAAAAAAAAATCACGTTTACCCTTTGCCCGAGGCTTTGTACTTTTTAATTATTTTTTTGAGATGGAGTCCATGGTTTTAAATCGTTTTGAGGAATTACTTCCTTAATCAAAAGGGATTGAATTTACTGTCTCTACTTTCAAACAATTTCTGGCAGACGTTTTTATATTTTTCATTTGCGAAAAAATGCTCTCAGTAGAAGCACTACTGTGTGGCAGACTTAATATTAGAGTAATGAATGTTTTAATGTTTGGATACACTAAATCTCCACATCCATTTTTCATATGAAACACTTTCAACTCTTTTATGAGTGTCTCCACTTCCGTGTCTTCGAATATTGGTTTTATTGTTAGCAAGGGTCTTCTGGCAAATTGTACAATAGGCTTTTCCATTTTTATTGTCAATCCACTTAAATTCGTTTTTTTCCAGTTTTCAAGAAACTGTTGATGAAATACCTTTTGTGTTGTTTTCCACGAATGTGGAACCTCATTATCAGAACTAAATTTTAAAAAAATATGTGTAAAAAGAACGGGTAAAATTAAAGAATCAGTAGATTGCACTTGCCTGGTCGATTCTTCTTCTTCACTGCAAGGAACTTCAGTTGATGTCTGTACTTGGCTGCTAAATTCGGTTCCTCGAATGCGAGGAAACCTTTAGCCAATGTCCATTTTTCAAGAAATTGCTGATGAAATACCTTTTGTGCTGTTTGCCGCGAATGAGGAACCTCATTATCAGAACTAAATTCAAAAAAAATATGTGTATAAAGAACGGGTAAAATTAAAGAATCAGTAGATTGCACTTGCCTGGTCGATTCTCCTTCTTCACTGCAAGGTTGCACTTGCCTGGTCGATTCTTCTTCTTCACTGCAAAGAACTTCAGTTGATGTCTGTACTTGGCCGCTTAATTCGGTTCCTTGAATGCGGGGAACTTTAGTCAATGTCCCATTAAAATAACTATAAACCAATAAATATGTTATATTCTACATCTACATGTTTATTATTTTTTCGAATTTAACTTACCTATCTATACGGTTGCAGTTTCTAGATCCCTTTCTACTAAAAATAATGTTTTATATATTGCAGTAAACAGTTTTCAACAAAAAATTGCATTACTTACCCATTCATATTGCTTCTTTCTAATTGTCAATCGGAAAATGACATTTAGAGCAGATAGATTGTCATGTATAGAGATGAGCACAGATCGATATCGATTAAAACCGATAAAAATATTTTTGAAGTGAAATGTACATTTTTACACGTACAGAATAAAATTTAATCATTTTCAATCAAATTGAAAAGTGAAGTGATTTTGTCAAAGAGGAAGTGATGAAGTGATGGGCATGAAAGTGAAGTGAAAAACTCCAAATGAAGTGACTGCGACAGCGCTGCCTAGAAGGGTATAGATTTACGATCACCATAGACCATCTATTAATGAAATGGCTGAATCCTATTCAGAGCCCGTCCGGGAGAATCGCAGGTGGGCTGTGGAGGTCCAACAGTTTGAATATGGCATCGAATACCGACGAGGAAAATGGAACGTGGTCGCAGACACGCTTTCAAGGGATGGGTTTGGAGGATCTGGGGACCAGAGACACCGGGAAAGCCGCGGAGTGTTCCTGGACGGCAAATATGAAAGAAAAAACTAGCAGCACCTCCGATCAGATGCCAGAGTATAGACAAGAGACAGACAGTTGTATCGACACGTGCCAACGGTGATTGGAGCATCGGAAAACGCGTGGAAACTGTTGGTCCAAAGGCCGTGGAAAGAACGAATACTTAGGGGAAACACGACGAAGTGACAGCGGGACACTTGGGCATGCGTAAGACGGTGGCTCGAGTCTGTTTACGATACCACTGGCCACGTTTGTATCTTGGCAGGTGGTCAGTGCCGATTTTATTGGGCCACTCCCTCGGTCAAAAAGAGGGAACACAGTGTTGCTTGTGCTGTCCGACAAGTTGTCGAAATGGGTGGAAGCCGTGCCGATGAGAAAAACCACCACCGAAAATACCATTCGAGCTGTACGCGAACGGATATGAGGTCGTTTTGGGGTCCCGCGGGACCGACAACAGGACACAGTTTACCAGTAAAGCCTTCAAGAAAATGTTGACTGAATAGGGGACCAACCACCGCCTCACAGCGCCGTATACGCCCCAGTAGAGCCCGAAGGAGCGGATAAATAGAACACTTTAAACCATGATAGCCTCCAACAATGACGGGTGCCAGAACAGGTGGGATGAGTACTTACCGGAGTTGTTGTTTGCTATTCATAGAAGTGTAGCCACCTCAAAAGGGTTAAGCCCAGCGTTTACAGTACATGAGCGAGAATTGTGGCTACCTGGCCAGCTTTTTGACGATGTACGGGGAAATGGAGATAGGGCCACTTATCTTTTTCCCAGCCAGACACTAGGCGAAGAGTCTGAGGATGATGAATGGGAAACTGCTTAGCCCAGAAAATAGATCGGGAAGCGATTCGAGGAGATCTGAAAGATATTGCAGCGAAATCTTGTGCTGGTTCATTAGGAACAACCGAAGGGCTACAACCCTTTATCACCCTTTATCAAGCGCGATAGAGGAGTTTAATGCAAAATTGGCTCTCAAACTCGACGGACCGTACACAGTGAAACAGTTAATTTCTCCAGGGATCGAGGAGCTGACACGAGATGGCCAGAGGCAAACTAAGAGGGCTCACGTGGCGGACCTGAATGCCTCCAAGGAAGGGGCGATGGCGATGCCATACGAAAATTCTACTCCAGAGGCGACAAAAACGTTTGAAGTAGAGTATAAAAGTATTTTAGGTGGTTTGTAACGTCTTTGCTGAACTAGAATTGAAAAAAAATAGCGTAGAGAAGGGGTTTAACAAAGCTTTTGTAGTAAATCTTGGGATTTCACTTGCTGTTTAATCGGCGAAAAACATTTTTTTTTTTGTGTCTAATTATGATTTCTTTCGTGTTATTTCAGACAAAGGGAAAAGACGTGTCAAACGACCCTTCGAAATGACCGAGTGCCAGACAAAACCCTTACCCCGTCCACCTGCTTGGGTCTAGGGACCGAGTATTCACTCGGTGATAAAAGCCGAAGGAGCCAACGACGACGTGTTCGCTCTCGAAGAGCACAGTGATGTACATGATGAAATCCAGGAAGATGGCGCCGTCGAGTTCTTCGCGTGTCAGCTGACAGGCGACCCGAAGACACCCACCCTTATGGAAAGAGGAACACAAAAACAGTGGCGAGAAACCCGCTGAAGCGCTGCCCCGTCCCCGTCGAGACCGCGTTCGCAAGCCGAATGAAAACCCGACCCACGAGGAAACTGAAAGCAGCACGCCTACTCCGTGGTTGGCGTTATCGCATAACCAGATGGGCCGACGGACAGGTGAAGTTCACCCTTTCTGAAAATAAGGGGGGGGGGGGGGGGTTGGGGAAGACGCAAACACATTAAGCACCAGCGGACTACGGCCGATACCAGGCGCATGTAAATATCTGGTATATAGACAACGGTCAACTTTTATTTTTTTTACTAGAGTTAAGTCCAAGAATTTTATAAGTTTCCATTATGGCGGCTCTATCTATTCGTATTTATTGGAGACATCGGAAAGATCCTGGTGCATGATGATCATTGAGCATTTCAACGCACCGTATTTTGCGAAGAAAAGACTGGACCGGTCAAGGATTATGAACTGAAAATCGTGACGGTTGGAGTCAATTGTGCTCCATTTTTGGCCTTTCGATCGCTTCATCAACTGGCAAACGACCTCTTCCAACGACGCCACTCAAGTGGCATTAATTGTGAAGAAGCACACACTCGAAGCGGCCTGTGCAGCAAGGACACAACTCATTTTGCACGCTTGGCTTCGCGGGCTTGCCGTTAAAGATGACCACGAATCATACCGGACTATGGAAGGTTGTCGCCTCTTCACACCTCCTGGATGCTGAATTTTTGAAATTTAAATCTGTCAGCGAACAAAAAAATTCTGCTGCATCATCGACGACCAAGCGATAGATTTTGTTTAACATTGCGAAACAGTTCGACCCAACAGGATGGCTGACACCGGTCATCATCCGAGCTAAGGTTCTCATGTAACAGCTGTTGCTCGAGGGCACTGAATGGGATCAGAGGGTGTCGAATGAGGTCTAAGAACGCTGGAAAGCTTTCGTCATTGATTTGCCATTCATCAAGCAGATTGAACTTTCGAGATGGGTGCACTGCGATCCTATTGTCACAGTTCAACACTAGGGATTCTGTGATGCACCGGCGCCAACATATTGTGCAGGACTCTACCTCAGCATCGAGAGCCCCAAACAAGTTCATTCGCACTTGCTTACGGCGAAATCCAAGGTTGCTCCTTTGCAAACTGTCAGCTTACTTTGGCTCGAACTCTGCGCCGCCGTGCTTCTGTCCAAACTAATTAAATCAATTAATGTCCAGCTTTATATTCACGATCATCAAATGTTTTTACCGAATCAATGTATGTGCTCGCTAGATTTTCCTGATATGATCGGGCACTTCGAGTCATCGGCTGTGTAATGCGTTTCATCAGACAACCGCGAAAAGAAATGGCGTCGAGTCCGAACACGCTTATACTTTCACAATAGGGGCTGACGTGAGTGAAATATCGTTTAATTTTATTTTCACAAGCCCTTCATTATCCACTCGAATATCGGGATCTCAGTGACGGAAAGCCACTCGGTAAGAAAAGCGAGCTGTTATCTCTTAGCCCTATGCTTGATGCTGATGGACTCCTGCGCGTCAATGGTCGGCTCATTCACGCCGAACTCACGCAAGATGAAAGGTATCGAATCATCGTGTCTGCGCTCCGACGTTTTTTCGCTTATATTTGGACTTCGCACACAAAACGCTCCTATATGGCGGCGCCCAACTCATGTATTAAAAGGTGCGACAGAATTTATACATTGCACAATTAAAACGAAAAACTAAGAGCTGCATCATTTGCTGCCATACATGCATCATCCATAAGCAACGATTGAAGATGCAGATGATGGCCGCTCTTCCAGCTGAAAGATCGACGATGTCGCTACCGCTCACGCCTTCCGGCTTCGATAATGCGGGACCGTTTCATATCAAAACCTTCACTATTCGGACCGCGCCATATCTCAAAAGCTGTGTCAGCAAATTTGTGTGTTTCGCCACAAAAGCGGTTCACCTTGAACTATGCTCTTACTTAGCCACTTTGTCGTTCCGAGCCGCGTTCGATCGATTCGTAGGGCGCCGGGGACTTCCTTAGGGATTTTTTTTCCGACAACGGCCGAAATTTCATTGGCGCCAAAAGTGCTGTAGATACTGAATTCGCAAACTTCCTTTCGAGTGCCGAGGATGACTTTCCACGGAATTTTTCCCTGAAAGGGTTCAAATGGCATCTGATGCTGCCCCACGCACCTCATATGGGTGGATTATGGGAGGCTGTGAAGAACCTACTATCACTGACACCCAGGCACTTCCTCCGAGAGGCTCCACTCACCGCTTGGCCCGAAGAATCACTTGCTGATTTGCCGCTCTCTGCGCGGCGGGAGAAAGTAAAAATTATATATCACCGCTTCGCTCAATGGTGGAAAGTGAAATATCTCCTGAATTTACATAAGAGGGATGAATGGAAGGTGCCGCAGCCGATTCTGAAGGTTGCTGATTTCGTCGGCATTGTGGATGCTCAGCTTGTTGTGAGTCTCTCCCAAACTCACATGTGGTCACCTTAAACGGCAAACAAAAGGCAGTGACCTGCATTCATGAATTTCTACTTCAAGGTGATTCCATGCTACTGAAAAGCAGCGGCTAGCGAAAACCGCTGACAGAGACAGTTTGGCTACTACAACAACAACACCAGCACGAGCATAAGCATATGCACAACCCGATCGCTGGTAATTACAAGAGCATTAAGCACAAACCCGGCGCATGCATTTGCAGGGCGACAGCTAGCAACAACAATACAGGCACCGTATATGCACGATTGTCTAATCTCAGCACTGGCACAGAGAATGCACAATTGCAATCCGATCGCTGGCAACAACAATAACAACTACAAAAGAAGCAATAGGAACCTCGGAATAGCTTCATGTAGCAACAACAACAATATGACAATGTTGGTACAATTGCGGGTGAAGGTCGCGGTCAAGCTTATGCAATGTGTTCCGGAAGAATCCACGACGATCGCGGACAGTGGGAATTTCCAATATTGCAAGATCAGCAATATTGACCTATATAAACGAAGCTTCGACAACTGGAAAGGGACTTAGACTTCTTCTGCGAGCGTACTCACCCACGGGCCACGACGTCGGAAGCATAGGGCAGTTTCAAGTTAGGATAAGTAATTCTGTTTAGACCTAAGGATTCAAACCTTAAATAAAAGGATTAAACCTTAGATAAAAATCTTTTATTTTAAAGGAAATATAGGAACTATTATACGCTTGACACTGTCTGAGCGCTTCGTTTCCTATATCTCAGCATTGGAATAAAGGAACGTTTATACGCTCGACCCCGTCTGAGCGCTTCACTTCCTTAGTTCCCAACATTATTTGGCGCAGCCGGTAGGAGGGAGTCAAGGTTGTCCCTCAATTAAAAGTTCTGAACAACCTGCCTGCATTATTTTTTCTTCAAACAACGTCTATGTGATAACAACTTTCAACAGCAACATTAACATGAAAATCTTCTAGTAAAATCTCAACCGCCGCAGTTTAATCGAACTGATGCATGACAAAAAAACATCCAGTTCGGAGTTTTCTATCGTCGCCTTGTTGCAACTTTCTTCAACGGGGGAGGGATGTTGTGAGTCTCTCCCAAACTCACATGTGGTCACCTTAAACCGAGAGCAAAAGGCAGTGACCTGAATTTATGAATTTCTACTTCAAGGTGATTCCATGCTACTCAAAAGCACTGTCCAACGTAAATTGCTGACAAATGCAAACATGTAGTTCGGCCCGCTGGTAACAACAACAACACCGGCACAGTATAAGCACGATTGACAAACATCAGCACTACAACAGCAAATGCACAATTGCAATTCGATCGCTGGCAACAACAAAAACAACTCCACTAAGTGAACGGAAGTAAAGGCAACAACAACAGTATGGCAATGTTGGTACAATTGCAGGTGAAGGTCGCGGTCAAGATTATGCAATATGTTCTGGAAGAATCGACGACGATCGCGGATCATGGGAATATTCAATATTGTAAGATCAGCAATATTGATCTATAAAAACGGAGCTTCGACGACTGGAACGGGACTTCTGCGAGCGTACTCACCAAAGGGCCACGACGGAGAAGTTAATAGAGTAATCACATTAAATAATAACGGCAAAACTTGTATTTAATTTGAATTAAATAAAAGGATAATTAATTGAAATCCTTTGTGTTCCTTTTTATTTGTTTAAAGGACCCCGTTTTATCCTACGGTGTACTTGCCTGACGTGCGTACCTACCCAAGTGCCACGGCGTTAGGTAATTGCACCGTAGGATACAACATTTATGGCGCAGCCGGTATTCGACTGACTTTCAGTTGGATGCGAACGCAGTTTTATTAAAGTGCTTGAAAAAATTATTTATCATATGCAATCAATAAGTTGGAACTTTGCAAGTTTTGAACAGTGTATTTACATTACCAACTTTAAATTGCATGAGCGATAGTAATTTTAAGAACAGATTATATTCCGATATATCTGACCTGAAAAAGCTTAAATAAAACTGAAATTAAATTATTTTGGTTGAGGATATCAAGACTTTCGAGAAATTATTTATCGGGTGCAATCAATAAATTGGAACTTTGCAAGTTTTGAACAGTGTATTTACATTACCAATTTTAAAATTGCATGAGCGATAGTGATTTTTAAGAATATATTATATTTCGATATATCTGTTCTGAAGGAGCTTGAACAAAACTAAAATTTAAAATTTTAAAGAATACCAATACTTTCAAATTAAATATTCGTATAAAAAGTGAAAATAAGTTTTTTTAAGTAATTGTCAACGGTAGCTGTTCAACGCAGAATAAATAAAAATAAAATGGTAAGTACAAAAAATCTTAAATAAAAAATTTTTTTTCGCCCAGAGTCCTTGCTGTTACCGATGAATTGCAATATTTTTGTGAGATCAAAATAAGAATTGCTCGGTTATTTGCATATTTTCAGAAAAATGAGTCATTTAGAGAAAAAACGGCATAATAAATGGAAAACGGTTTTGTAATCATAGCCAAAATGTAGCTCGAAGCGAAAAGCCATTGAGTCGTCGATTTTTCTAAATATTTCATTTGCGTAGCCATACCAGATGCGAAGCATCAACTGTGGCAAGAGCCTTTTTTAATGAAATAATTGCCAAATTTAATATCCCTAAGGTATTAATAACAGACAATGGTACAAATTTCACTTCAGTTTTATTTCAAGAAGTTTGCAAAATTCTTGGCGTTAAAAAATCGCAAACTTCGCCATACCACCCGCAAGCCAATGGTGCTCTTGAAAGAAGTCACCGGCCCCTTGCGAATTCCTTCGAAATTTTGTCAATGAGGATGGCACGAATTGGGATGAATGGTTGCACCACGCTATGCACGTGCATAACAACACAATACATTCATCCACTAAACAAACACCCAGTAGAACACTTTTCGGTTTCGATTTCGAAATTCCAATTAAATTAAAGCATAAACCTGGTCCTTTGTATAATCCCGACGATTATAGCAAAATTTTGAAGTACCAAGTTCAAAGAAGCTATGAAATTGTTAGACAAAATCAAAAATCTGCAAAAGAAAAGTCAAAGATATATTATGACAAAAATTCAAAAGAAAGAAAGTTCAAAATAGGAGATAAAGTTTGGCTAAAAAATCAAAACAGACAAAATAAATTTTCACCCATTTGGGAGGGACCATTTGAAATAATTTCCATACCTTCTCCGGCAAATGTACGATTACTTATTAAGGGAAAAAAGAAAACCTACCACAAAAATTTGATAAAATTAGACCATAGTAAAAAGGAGAAAACGTATATCGTAGAACATGTAACAACACCAGGGGAAAAGTGTAATAATGAGAGATTAATTTCAAACGATGAAAAGGTTGCGGAAGAATATTTCACTCTCCCCGAACTAGTGGACCAAGCAAACATAAAAAATTTCCTAAAAAACAAACCAAAAAACAGATATTCAAATGTCCCCTGTCTTGATCACAGTAGGGTGAAACTATCTAACAGACATAAGCATGACTACATTCACGCCAATTATGTTGATGGGTTTTTTAGAAAAAAAGAATACATTGCAACACAGGGTCCACTTAAAAATACCCTAAACGATTTTTGGCAAATGATTTGGGAACAAAATTGTGTTAATATAACCATGCTAACGAAAGTCCTTGAACATGAGCAGGAAAAATGTTACCAATATTGGGGAAAGAGAAGAAATGACATAATTAAAACAGAAAACTTCAATGTTAAAACTTTACACAGAATTGTGAACAGAAATAGTGTTAAATCCCAAATAGAATTGAAAAATCTGAAAACAAAACAATCAAGAATCATCAATCATTGGCAATATACAAGTTGGCCCGATAACGGCACACCAAATACATATGCTCTACTAAACTTCTGGTTACAGATAAAAGCACAGCAAAAAATCTCTGAAAAGAAAAACAAATATTCAAAAATGGTCATACATTGTAGCGCAGGCGTCGGCCGAACCGGCACACTAATTGCGCTGGACATAGCCATTGACACACTTAGAGCAGGGCTGAAATACAACATTCAAAAAATAATAAATAAAATTCGCCAAGAGCGAGCGCATGCCGTCAATTGCATCCAACACTACAACTTTTTAGTAAAAGCATTGTCCATTCATTACCTGCCAACCGATAAAAATCAAGAATAAAACGATGAAATAAAGAAAAGAAAAGCTAGAAAATGATAAGTTTTCCCTTTTCACAAACTGAACAAGCAATTCAAAAGCTGACATGGCTCACTGCATCCGAAAAGAGAAAAACAAAATCGCCAGCACAATAAAGCAAAAGAAAAACGCGAAGACGAATTAAGATTTACAATTTTATTGATATATTCATAAAGAAAAAGAAATCAAAACCAAATCACGGGATCGGTCCCAAGCTCAGCAACACAACCTTCCGACCTGGTCCGCAGCGGAAGGGGGTTGGAGAATGTGGTATATGGGCGGCCGTGATCCAGTTCATTATACCAAGGGCCGTGTCGAAAACGTGATACGTCGTCCATGCGAGGGGCCAATATCTCAAAAGCCATTCGATTAGCATTCATCCGAAAGGACTGGGTGTGATCGTAGTATGCCGCATATCCGGCCAAGTCGCGGAGCCTATGGGCATGCCGAGAGTCGCATATTAACCGCCTGCGCCTCTGGTAGTCCAACCTTAGGCATATTTCCATTACGCTGGCCAGAGTCGGATGAAGTCCTGCACGGACCCCCGGGAATGTGTAATAGGCGCCTAGGTGCCATTCCAGGCAGTCATCTGTGCGGGGATTGTTCAAAAGGTGGTATTCTCGGCACATGATCGCCCATCGGCGGCACCTACCACCAAACGCCGTACAAGGGGGACAAAAGGAGTGGCACCTCCGCCAACAGCGCCGATTGCGGATCCGGGGGGAAAACGCAGGCCAACCGTAGTAATCATTCAAGACGGCCACCACCGTAAGAAGTCCATCCCAAATCTAGAAAAAATAAAATAAAAAACAAATTATTAGTGAATAGTGATTAGGAATCAATGATAGAATCCAAATTACTTACAAAAGTCAGTCCGATAAGCGCGGAGAACATGTTTTCCAAATTCGATGACTTATTGTGTATGAGACATAAGCACTCCAATCAAAGTTTATATAGCATAAAAACACCTACTCAGCAAAAGACTTTTGTAGCATCAACTTTTTTGACCCTGAGACCGGAAATGTAACTAAAGTTTTTTTTTCTTCGTGTTCCAGGTTCTCACCTTTTTGTTAACACTTGTCGTAGTGGCCACGGGAGATTTGCTATCCACTCCAATTACCGACCAAAAAGGTTTTATCGAAATTCATTTACGTTACACAAACATTGTTTCGGATGTATATACCGTCTTACATATCATTCATCCACAAGAAATCGCAAGTATAGTAAATTCCGCGGAAAATTTTATTAAAGAAACGGAAATACACAACAAAAATTTGTTGCTAAACGAAATCAAAAATATCAAAATCAAGCTTATGTCTATCACACCGTTCGAGCAGAAGCGCACAAAAAGGGGACTAATAAATGCCATAGGCACAGCTACGAAATGGTTGTTCGGAATTATGGATGACCAAGATAGAGAGGAAATAGAAAGTCACCTCAAAACAGTGGTAGAGAATAGTCATAACGCAATCGGAGGACTTAATGAACAGATAACAATAAATAACCATTTCAATGAGACACTAGGGATTATAAAGAAGGCAATAGACCAGGATAGAGAATATTGGAATAAAAAAGACAGAAAAAATATCATAATGTCAAAGCAATTAATGTTCAACGAGCAAATGTATAAACTTAAAACTATTGAAAATAAAATAACCCTTATACAAGATAGTATTGCAGCAGCCAAAAATGGACTTATGTATCCGAGCATCCTAACCACAAACGAAATAGAGAAATTCGAAATTGATTTTTTCAAATTGAAATTCATGCGGGTCGGAATATTAGCGAACGCACACAATTCTATTATAATAGTGATTAAGGTTCCAAAAACTTTGATCACAGCCGAAATCAGTTTAGTCACGCCAATCCCCAATCAAAAATGTTTCCAAATCATGGCCGAAGATGAAATAAGAGCATCAATCAATGGCACAATTTTCGCATACCAAGAGAACGCAATTCTAAGAGAACTCAAACGTAGTCGACATTGTACTATCCAAAACACTTGCAATTTCATTTTTAATAACAAAACATTGGTTCAATATGTTGACGAAGGGACCTTAATAGTAAAAAATGGGTACAATTTAAAGATACATCAAACGTGCAAGGCAGAAAAGCTCTCGGTAGATAATAACGCCCTTATTACCTTCTCCAATTGCAGTATAACCATAGGAAATGAAAAGTTCTTTAATATGAAGTCAATTATGGAGGAGAAATATTTTTGTGCAGAAAATTCGACATTAAATTTCAATAATACACCTATCATATTTGAAGATATAGTAGTAAACAGCTTTAAGAACAGACCATTTATAAAAGAACTTCAATTCCACCAGAACATGTCATATGGTTTTAGCGGAACACTTCTTCTTTTAATTGTAGGAAGCATCATAGTATTCTTTATTTTACTAAAAAGAAAATCCGTTAAAGTAGAAATAAAACAAGATATCATACCAGAAATAAAAAAGAAAGATAGCATAAGAACAATACATAAACGATACCTAGAAAGATCAGAAAACTCAAACGTTTAAAGCCTGAAACTTTTTGAACCACTCATCTCATTGACTTTATGCAATTTGCAATTATTTTCCCATCCAAAAACAAAACAAACAAACAAAAAAAAAAAAAACAACAAAAAAAAAAAAAAAAAAAAAAAAAAAAAAGAAGCAAAACGTAATTAAATGTAAGAAGTCATACGACAAAGACGGAAATGCATAAAGGTGTCAAATATCCAAATGTGATTTTTCGAGCAAGCAGCAGTAGGGGCTCAATGTTTAATTTTTAGTCTTTTATTCTTTCTTTCAGGAAAAATATCAAGCGGAGAGCAGCGAAAAATCAGCAAGTTGGTATATGCACATCTAACATGTCACATATGTGTTCATATAGAATGGGAAAAAGAATTTCATTTTTAAAACATGAAGAATATGAAGAACTAATTAAAGGTAAATGGTTAACAGATATTCATGTCAACGTTTTCCTAAACTGGATTCTAAGATACCATAAACTTGAAAAAAGAATCCATATATTTGATTCATTCGCGTACGAAGGACTTAGAACAGCTAGAAAAGCAAATAATAAGCAGATATGGGAATTAAGAATTAATACGATAATAAAAAGGGTTGCCATGAAGGCATATGAACACTTCATTTTCCCAATTTGTCAGAACAATCACTGGATGCTCGTTATAATAGTAGAGGGCAATATATTTGTATTAGACTCCCTGCGACCAAACGATATAGAGGAAATAGGAAAGACGATAAATTTTTTTTTAATTAAAGTACGATCCATAATTTTTGGCAATTTCAAAGGCGATTTTAAACTATCTTACCCAAATTGTCCGCAACAAGAGAATCAAGTGGACTGTGGGATTTATATTTTGAAATTCGCCAATGAATTCTGTGCGACTATAAAAAAAGAAAAACCGTTCAACCCAATAAATTTCGATATGGAAAATGGATCGCTTCAAATAGGTAGAGCGTATCTTGGGGCATTGTTAAAAAAATGGGAATGCGAACAAAATTCCATAACACAATTTGAAAGAGAAACCCTGTTGGGAATATTGAAAGAAATGAAGAAGAATAAAACTACAAAGAAAACGAAAAAAGAAAAACAAGTAAAATTAAATGGGAAGATTTTTTACTTATTAATAACTAGACAGAATAAGTTTGAAATAAAATGTTTATGAAGAAAATATAATCTAAAATATTAAACATACGAATTTTAAAGTTTTTGCAACATCGGTTTAATCTCATTTTGTAAGTGTACCTTTATGGGTAAAGAGCACCATGCCTTGATAGAACCAGGAGGGACTCAGGGCACATAATCTGTATTTTTATTATTTTTTAGGTTAACCAAGGAATCCGACCACAAAAGCGATAGCGAGCCGGTAGAGCAAGCAAAGCGAAATAAATTGGTAAATATAAACAAGTATATACAAATATTCACAAAATATTTTTATATACTCAAAAACGTTTAATTCAAAATCAATACCTTGAAAGCATAGGTATTTTTGCGCTTATAACACTTTTTACTGTTTGGACGAAAAGAATAGAAAAAAAAAAAAAAAAAAGAGAGAATAACATAAGTACATATAAAAAAAAAAAAGATCATAATTAAATTCGTAAAAAACACAAATATGGTAATACTTGAGAAAAAAAAAAAAAATAAAAAAAAAATAAAAAATATTCAAAATAATACAACAGACACTAATTTAAAACTAAAATCAATTAATTAAAACTTAATTCAATAAAAAATCAAACCATGTTAAAAATTTTAAAATAAAAAGAATGGAGGAAAAATCTTTGACTAAAAGAGAATGTTAAAACAAAAAAATTATTAAGAAAAAGAAAAGCAACTTATATATGTAAAATAGAATATAAAATAAAAATTACAAATTTTTATCAATTTTTAATTACGGTGACGGGTACATCATAAGAAAACAATATATGTATTGTTAACTATGAAAACAAAAGAAAAAAAAAAAAAAAAAAAAAAAAAAAAAAAGAATTATAAAAGAAAATTTGAAATTGAACGACAACAAGTGAAGGTTAAGAAAAAATAAACAATAAATAAAGTATACATGATTGTTAAACAAGCTGCAAGAAAATGAATTCAAAACATTATATAGAAAATAAGAAAATATACTATGATATAAATTTTATATATTAGATGTAAGCCCAAAGAATGGCCTGGATACGCACTATCGAAACAGCGGGAGTATCGTTTAAACAACAGCAGTGGTATACATCGAACATAAATTTCACGATTCATCATTTGCCTAAAAACAATGTCTTCGCCAGCATTAGGCAAACATCTAAATTTCTTACCAGCCATCACCGTAAACGTTTCAACATTGTCACCTTTGAATCAGGAAGCAACCCAGCAACAGTAACGATGCATACTTTATACATCATATGTTAACATTTTCGTTCATCTAAATCATCAGCAATTAATACGCGACTTCTTTAAGAAGGGGAGGGAGTGAGTCAAGGTTGTCCCTAAATTAAAACTTCTGAACAACCTGCCAGCATTATTTTTCTTCAAACAACGTCTATGTGATAACAACATCAGCAGCTCGTTTCAGCACAAAAAAAAAAAAAAAAAAAAAAAATAGAGTAAACATCGCAGCAAACACTCTCATCTTCCAAGTACGGGATACTTCAACTGAATGTTAATTTAAAACCACAGCAGCCACAATGTCAAAAGCGCATCTAATGCGGAGGTTTTCGATCATCGCTATGGAGCGATTTTCTTCAAAGGGGGAGGGATGTTGTGAGTCTCTCCCAAACTCACATGTGGTCACCTTAAACGGCAAACAAAAGGCAGTGACCTGCATTCATGAATTTCTACTTCAAGGTGATTCCATGCTACTGAAAAGCAGCGGCTAGCGAAAACCGCTGACAGAGACAGTTTGGCTACTACAACAACAACACCAGCACGAGCATAAGCATATGCACAACCCGATCGCTGGTAATTACAAGAGCATTAAGCACAAACCCGGCGCATGCATTTGCAGGGCGACAGCTAGCAACAACAATACAGGCACCGTATATGCACGATTGTCTAATCTCAGCACTGGCACAGCGAATGCACAATTGCAATCCGATCGCTGGCAACAACAATAACAACTACAAGAGAAGCAATAGGAACCTCGGAATAGCTTCATGTAGCAACAACAACAATATGACAATGTTGGTACAATTGCGGGTGAAGGTCGCGGTCAAGCTTATGCAATGTGTTCCGGAAGAATCCACGACGATCGCGGACAGTGGGAATTTCCAATATTGCAAGATCAGCAATATTGACCTATATAAACGAAGCTTCGACAACTGGAAAGGGACTTAGACTTCTTCTGCGAGCGTACTCACCCACGGGCCACGACGTCGGAAGCATAGGGCAGTTTCAAGTTAGGATAAGTAATTCTGTTTAGACCTAAGGATTCAAACCTTAAATAAAAGGATTAAACCTTAGATAAAATCTTTTATTTTAAAGGAAATATAGGAACTATTATACGCTTGACACTGTCTGAGCGCTTCGTTTCCTATATCTCAGCATTGGAATAAAGGAACGTTTATACGCTCGACCCCGTCTGAGCGCTTCACTTCCTTAGTTCCCAACAAGCTGTCCCCATTTGAGTGGAGAGAAGGAAGAATCGTTGAAGTGCATTTTGGAAAAGAGGACCTCGTGCTCATTGTCGACGTCCAAACAAAAATTGGTATCACAACAAAGCCGATTACAAAGCTCTACCTGTTTCCAGTAGAAATCCCAGATACCTTATGACCAGTAGTCCTCATCCTTTCGCATTGCCTCATCCTTCCCCTTTCTTTGATTGTGACTGCTCATCTGCTCATCATTACCCCGTATTCGTTTCAGACAAGAGCCATGGAAAGACGACTTTGCGTCGTGTGTGACAGGGCCCACGGCCTGAGTCGCTACCGCCGCTGGATCGTGAAGAAGCGACTGCTGGCAACACAGCAAAAAAAGTGTTGCTTCGCCTGCCCTGAATCATCGCATCTGAGACGAGAATGCATTTTGTACGAAACCTGCAAAATTTGTGGGCATCGGCATCACACACTGCTTCAGCGAGAGCCACACGTGCAGCCACCTGAGGAATCTGGCCCGTCGCGACCACAAAGTGCTCGAGAGCCTCTACCTACAGCGCCATCGCATCGTCGCCGACACCACCATTCATGGTCGGCACGCCACCATTCCGAAAAACGCCTTCCAAGGAGTCGCCACCGCCTTCCATCAGAGGAAACCATTATAATGTGCTGTCGTTGGCGCTCCAACGTCGAGAGGCGACCTTCGCCGTCGCTGTCCCGACGTGGGGAACGCGATGAAGGCAGCTGCTTGATTCGCTCGGCTATCTCGCCGGCACAAAGGGCAGCATCACCCTTGCCCTATCCTAGAGGCGATGACTGGCCGGACCCAAGATCAAGAGACATGGCCATGATTCGGGAGCTGATTTAGGAGGTGCGCAAATTCCTGCAAAGTTGAGACAAATAAAAAGGAATAACCGGTTGCGAAGTGCAAGGCGGGCAATATGTTCGTTCTTCGCCGTGGCCGCTGCGCAGCCGAGCCTTTAATGCACGGCGAAATAATCGTCCTAACAAGTACTTCTATTTTTCTACAGCTGTTCGGATATAGGTAGCTAGCGCTCAGACACAGTCGAGCGTATCAACGTTCCTGTATTCCAACACCAAATTATAGGAAACAAGCGCTCAGACAAAGTCGAGCGAATAAACGTTCCTATAAACCTCTTTAAATAAAAGAGTGGAGTTTATATTCTATATTTTCTTTTATTAAATGATCCTTATGTCTAAGACAGGATTTAATTCACTGTTATTCTGCTAACACTACTTTACATTTTCCCTATGTCCTGAATTATACTTTTAACGCCGTGGCTCGTATGTACGCACGTCAAAAGCAAAGACTTCCGAAAACCAGTCTGAGCTTCCAACGTTCGAAGCTCCCTTTTTATAGGTCAATATTGCTGATGGGACAATATTGGCGATCGCTGTCGATTCTTCCCAAAACCTCTTGCATAGGATTCACTTGCAAGTCTTTCTTCGTTGCTGCTATGTTCATCTTGTTGTTGTTGTTGATGTTGTCGTAGGTCAGTGTTTGGAGGCGTTGAACCTGGCGCAGAACTTATGACTCGCCAGCTCATGCCTCCCGTCTTGTCCCTTGCTCGCCGAAAGATCGACAAAGCTATCCCGCTGTTAGTGTGTTGTTGTTGTTGCCCGCGATCGAGCTCTTCAGCATAGCTTAGACTGTTGCAATGCTCACTTGCCGGCTCGTGTCCCTCATACTTGTCACTTTGCTGCCCGTGTCTATCATTGCTGTCGTTCCGTTTATTTTTTTCCGCTGTTCTAATTCTCGGGTGTCATCCGCTGGCTTTTAGCATTGCGATCGTGGCCTTGGAGTGATTGCACAACCATTGCCGTCTGCCGCAACTTCTGGGTTTGATATTTCATCCATTTCATTTGGACGATTCCTACTAAGGCTAATTTTACAAACGCACAGGTTAAGTCTTAGCGCTGGTTCACAATCGCACAGGTTGAGTCTTAGCGCTGGTTCTTGTTGTTGCACTTTTTGTGGTGGAGATTGGGATATATTGCATGGTTGTGCGTCGGTGACTCGTAACATCCCTCCCCTCCTTGAAGAAAATCGCTACCATAGCTATTACGGAAAACTGGATGCTATTGTGCCACGTATAAATTGTTTACATTGTGA
>JAIPUU010000466.1:0-17383 GCA_020466095.1 Chlorops oryzae
CTGATGTGATAGTTGCGTTAATTTGTGCCTTCCAAAAACCAGGTTGTTGATGTTTTTGTGGCTGTGTGGCCTTATAGAAGTCGATCTTTTACTAATGTTGATCGTTGAATTCTGTTGTCGAGCAGTTGCAGAACGAAGAATTGATGTAGGTAATTTCGAAGTGTGCGATTTCTGGCTGTTGAATTCGGCGCTGGTGAATACTTATTTTAGATGCTTACATATTTATGGCATTCTCTGTTATTACACGGTGCGACACTGAAAATACACCCGGAAAGTAACATAGTGTAGGCTGTTTATATGGTCGAATTATGCATAAAAATGTTTTTGTTGTTGTTGTTGTACCCTCCAAATTTTTTTTATTTACAAAAAAACCGTTTTTACAATCTTTCCGCGGTAATCTTTGAATATCTCAGTCACCGTTTTAAACGATGTTCAATATGTTATATGTTTTGGAAAGAGAATTGTCAGACCTTTCGAATGATGTATAACAATTTATTGTTTAAAACAAATGAAGTGTATGTTTTTATCGCATAAACCTAGAAAAAGTGATTTTTTTTCTCAATTTCTTAACTTTTAACCATTTTTTGTTACATAATGTTACAAGAAAAGGCAATAAAGATAGGTAATATTCTAAAAGAACAATTTTTGACGAACAAATTGGTGTATTGATTTATTGAATTGGAACAAAACTGCGGAAGCTACGCTACTTTTTCGTAAAAAGAAAATAAAGTTTTTGTATATGATTTTTCTTCTTCTCCATTTAGATTTATTAAAAAGGTTATAAAGATCTTATTTTCAAAATAATTTATTTTTTAAAATTAGCGTTTTACCCAGTTTGTTCCATTGTATTAAAAGAATTTCGTAAAAAATTTTTTTCAATTTTTCTATATTATTGCGTTTTCTTTAATTATGAAATAAAATAAAGTAAAAATTGCAATAAAACATTTTTTCATGCGAAAAACAACAGGCCTTTGATTAAAAATTATGTATAACTAAAGCTAGCAATTTCGTTTCACGATTAAATAGAAACTTAAAGTAAGATAATTCAAATTAGCAAAATTAAAAACGGTTATCATGGAAATTACAAACGTTTGAGGGTACACAATTAAAAATATAAAATTAAAAAAAATTTGGAAATTTTAAGGCTGGATAACGGCTGATTTGGGTCCACCATTAACAAAAAACCCCGGAATTTTCCTTCGTCGTCTGAACCCAACAAAATAAATTTTAAAGGGTTTTGGTATTTAAAATGGGTCATTCACAATAAAAAACTAGGCAAAATAACCCAAAAATGAAGCCAATTCGGGAAAAGGTTTTTTTTTTTTGGTTTCAAATTTTAAATTCCCCATAAACAAAACTTTTTTGAAATTTTTTCAAAATTACCTCTAAAAATGCCCAAAGGGCCCATTTGGAAAGGGAAGGAATTTTAAAAAAACGGGAACAAATTAGTGAACTGCCACTTTTTTGGGGAGGTTTTTGCATACCTTAAGTGGACCTCACCAATAAAATTTTTTTGGCAAAAATTTTTTAAACATTCGTTAAGAAAGGGCTTTTTCCTGTCCAATTTTTTAAAAGGAACGTTTATTTGGGGGCTAATGAAATTCCTTTAAAATGGAACAAGTTATAAAAAAAATTTTAAATGGGTCATTTAATATCAAATAAAGTATTTATGCAAAAATATTTTCTTTTTACACATAAGATTTATTAAAAATGTTTAGCCGACCTTCGTCGTTTCAGAGAAGATATACAAAAACTTTATTTTCGTTTTACGAAAAAGTAGCGTAGCTTCCGCAGTTTTGTTCCAATTCAATAAATCAATACACCAATTTGTTCGTAAAAAATTGTTCTTTTCGAATATTACCTATCTTTATTGCCTTTTCTTGTAACATTATGTAACAAAAAATGGTTAAAGTTAAGAAATTGAGAAAAAAAATCACTTTTTCTAGGTTTATGCGATAAAAACATACACTTCATTTGTTTTAAACAATAAATTGTTATACATCATTCGAAAGGTCTGACAATTCTCTTTCCAAAACATATAACATATTGAACATCGTTAAAACGGTGACTGAGATATTCAAAGATTACCGCGGAAAGATTGTAAAAACGGTTTTTTGTAAATAAAAAAAATTTGGAGGGTACAACAACAATAACAAAAATATTTTTATGCATAATACGACCATATAAACAGCCTACACTATGTTACTCTTCGGGTGTATTTAATTTTTTTTTTTTTGTAGCACCGTGTTATTATTATTATTATTTTCTTTATTTTTTTTTCAATTTTATTTTTCTTATCTTTATATATATTGTTTTCTCTTAATTGCTATTCATTTCCATACTTTATTTTATTTTAATAACTAATTGAAAATATGACTTCAAATTTTCTTTCGAAAATTTTGATGTGCGTGGATACTTATGATCCTCTCTCTTTTCTTTATTATTAATATTATTTTAATTTTTCTTTATATTTTTCTTCTCTCTTAATTCCAATCTTCTCTTATACTTCAACTTAAAATTTTGAGAATTGTCTTAGGTATTTTAAGTATAAGGGCCCATTTACACTTTTGACGTTTTACATCAAAAAAAAATTTGACTTCACAATTTAAAACGATTTTTCGATTTAAAAAAAAACGATTTTGATGTCAAAAATTTTTACGTGTATACTTTTTGAAGATTGTTTTGACAAAATTGTCAAATGTGTAAATTCCCCATTATTGAATGTTTCATTTTCGATTTTCTTAGTTTTACCACTCAATTAAAATTTTTTTTTTTTTTCTTAAGTTTGTTACATCATATCTAAATTTTAATTCGTGATTTTGTTAAATTTTTGTTATTAACAGATATTTATTGAAAATTTATTTTTACCGTTTATCTTAACACTGAAATTTTTTCCATTTAGTGTGATCTTATTTTTGATTATTTTATTTTTATTTTTTCCTTTATTTAAAAATTGTAAAATTTTATATAGGATTGTTCGTTCGGTTTTTGAGAATCTTGTTATGGTGTTAAATGTTTTTGTAGTTGCCAATCTCTGATTATTTCCCGCTAAAAATTCTCTAAATAAATTTAGTTCTTCTTTCTCAAATAAATTTTGATATGGCTTGAAATCATCTCTGTTTGCTATGAATTTAAAAAGATTTTCTTCGAAATTTAAAATAAATAAACCACAATCGATTTGATTTTTTTGTTGCGGATAACTAGGATATACAAGCTCTCTTTTTTGTGAAAAAATATCATTGCTCGTTATGTGATTCGCAGTTTCAAAAAAAAAAATGTAATATTAGTCATTATTTCCTGGATGTTATGTGGTTTAAGGGATTCGAGGATATAAACATAATCTGAGTGTACTACCACGAGCATCCACTGGTTGTTTTTTGCAAATAGGAAACACGAAAGTATTAATCGTGCACACATCAATGTCTTTGAGTAAAAGTCTTGTTCTCATTTCTACTACTGACGCGTTGGTTGTTTTTCTTGCTGCTTTTATGCTTGCGTAGACAAATGATATAAAAAGGTGTACGTTCTTGCGAACTGAAAAGTGCAGGTCTAGTAGCCAGTTCATTAAAACATTGATATGCATATCGCTCAACCATTGGTTACTAAGTAGCCTATTATAGTCCTCGTTTGTGAAACTGATTGATTTATTCCCTACTGCGTATGTGTACATAAACGGCATTCATTCAAATAAGATGAAATGTGTTAAAAAGAATAAGTATGAAATTGACTTTGAGTTTGTTGTAGGGTTTTTTTTCATATATGTTTGTGTATGTATAATAATCGAAACTCCAAAACTTTATTTGCGTCGTCTTCTTGCTTAACCTGAAAAAGGAACGAGACTAAAAGAATATGCGCCGAGTCCCAACTGATAGTCTTTTGCAAATTTCTCATTGTATATCTGATACCTTTGTGCCGTTGCACTTTATTATATGATTTATTTAAAAAAAAAATTTTTTTTTATATGAATAAGACACTCTTGAGAAATCCCCGAGGAGAATTTGTTTGTTAGATATTGTATACCGGGTGTTATGTCCTGATTAACTTCTACCTTTACTGATTTTCTTTTAAATATTATGCAAAATAAAATTACTGCTGCTATAATGATTATGAAGAGTGTACCGCTTAAGCCGTATGACATTTTTTGGTGATATTGTAATTCCTTTATGTATGGTCTATTTATAAAACTGTTAACTATGATGGCTTCGAAAATTACTGGTTGTTACTAAAGTTTCCCATTGTATTTTCTGGGTAGAAATATTTGTTTTCTACTACGGACCTCGAGTTGAAAAAGTCTTCATACCCAATTGTTACACTCATCGACGTACTGAATAAATGTTTATTTATTAAAAATTAAATAAATATTATTTTGGATGATGCAATGTCGGTTTCGCTTCAATTCTTTTTAAATTGCGGTTTCTTGATATGTGAAAAGTTTGATATTGATGGAAGTTACGACTTCATCGTCGGCCGTTATTTCAAAAAATTCGTTATTGGGTACTGCTGTAATTAGACTAATCTCTGCCCCTATCAGTGTTTTGGGAACCATTAACAGGTTGGCTGATAAGTCCCCGGTCTAACAAAGAAAACCACATTTTTTTTGTCAAAATTCGTTTTTATTATTCAACATAGTTCCCTTCAAGAGCGATACAACGATTATAACGACCTTCCAATTTTTTGATACCATTTTGGTAGTACTCCTTCGGTTTTGCCTCAAAATAGGCCTCATTTTCGGCGATCACCTCTTCATTGCAGACAAATTTTTTCCCTGCGAGCATCCTTTTGAGGTCTAAGAACAAGAAAAAGTCGCTGGGGGCCAGATCTGGAGAATACGGTGGGTGGGGAAGCAATTCGAAGCCTAATTCATGAATTTTTGCCATGGTTCTCAATGACTTGTGGCACGGTGCGTTGTCTTGGTGGAACTACACTTTTTTCTTCTTCATATGGGGCCGTTTTGCCGCGATTTCGACCTTCAAACGCTCCAATAACGACATATAATAGTCACTGTTGATGGTTTTTCCCTTCTCAAGATAATCGATAAAAATTATTCCATGCCCATCCCAAAAAACAGAAGCCATTACCTTGCCAGCGGACTTTTGAGTCTTTCCACGCTTCGGAGGCTGTTCACCGATCGCTGTCCACTCAGCCGACTGTTGATTGGACTCAGGAGTGTAGTGATAGAGCCATGTTTCATCCATTGTCACATATCGACGCAAAAACTCGGGTGTATTGCGAGTTAACAGCTGCAAACACCGCTCAGAATCATCAACACGTTGTTGTTTTTGGTCAAATGTGAGCTCGCGCGGCACCCATTTTGCACAGAGCTTTTTCATATCCAAATATTGATGAATGATATGACCAACACGTTCTTTTGATATCTTTAAGGCCTCTGCTATCTCGATCAACTTCATTTTACGGTCATTCAAAATCATTTTGTGAATTTTTTTGATATTTTCGTCGGTAACCACCTCTTTCGGGCGTCCACTGCGTTCACCGTCCTCCGTGCTCATTTCACCACGCTTGAATTTTGCATACCAATCAATTATTGTTGATTTTCCTGGGGCAGAGTCCGGAAACTCATTATCAAGCCAAGTTTTTGCTTCCACTGTATTTTTTTCCCTTCAGAAAACAGTATTTTATCAAAACACGAAATTCCTTTTTTTCCATTTTTTTCAAAATAACAAAAGTTGCTTCACAAAAGACGCTCTATCTCACAAACTAATTGACTTATAGACGTCAAATTTTGACACGAATCATTTGAAGGTTGCCACTATATAAAAATAATATGCATTTAATACTAGCGACGCCATCTTTGTGTCAGACCGGGGACTTATCAGCCAACCTGTTATTGCTATGATAATTGAACTGTGCGCATGGGATAATACTCCTACTCGTACAAACTTCAATTTAAAAAAATCAAATTTGAAATTTTTCTATTTCTTCTGGGGTTAAAATGCTGAGAATTATTAATCCATGTCCTGCTGCTGCAATACTATCCTGTATAAGGTTTATTTTCCTTTCTAAATTTTTTAATTTGAGCATTTGATCAATGAACATTTGGTGGTTTGTGAGGTTAATATTTTTGATGTTCAAGTCATTTAAAGTTTGTCTGTCTTGATCTATGGCCCTTTTTAAGGCTCAAAGGGTGTCATTAAAGTGGCTATTAATTGATATTTGTTTATTGAGTCCCTCTATTGCATTATGGCTATTTTCTACTACCGTTTTCAGGTGATTTTCTATATCTTCTCTATCCTGATCATCCATTATTCCGAATAACCACATAGTTGCTGTGCCCACTGCATTGATTAAACCCCTTTTTGAGCGGTTCTGTTCTAGCGGTGTTATAGACTTAAGTTTCATTCGTATGTCTTTGATTTCGTGTGCTAACAAGTATTTGTTGTACATCGGTACCTTATGTTTATAATCTTCGATGGAGTCCAACATGCCTGAAATTTCTTGCGGGTGGTAATCGGAGTGTATATTAAATTTCCTCTAGCCGTGCTGACTAGGAATATTAAAAGTGTGAAAATCTGAAAGATGACAAAGGAAGGGTTAGTAAAACTTCCGGTCATTGTTTAATCAATTTGCTGGGTCGTCATTATTTTTCCATAAAAGCTAAAAGTTCTGGCCACTTTGTGCATTCGCAAAGATGATCTCTATCCTGTTGGGCACTCTAATGGTAAGTATCTTACAGTTATTTGTTTGTTTTGTTTTGTTTATACATGATTTTTGTACTAATTTCGCCTTTCTTTTTTTTCTTATTTTTTCAGATGTATGACGGCTTGGTGACCGTGGCTTCGGTGCTCAATGATTACTATTAAGGAATCCAATCTCGCATCAAAATTCTAATCCCGCAAGCCTGCGGGATCGCGGCTATTAATACCGCGGGATCCGCGGGATTTGCGGGATTGCAAAAATATAATACTTTTGTTTTAAAAAAGTTGCGCTCATAAAGCGTAATATGATATAAAAGGCCATTATAGCTTAAAATAAACTTATTATTCATGTTAAACATAATCTTGTAATTTCCTATTTATATTTCTCGAAAGATCATTCTTTTGGCTTTTTATTGCCATAAGAAAAATTAAAATCGAATGATAAACAACGAAGTTACAGCTTGGTAAAGGATTCAATGTCAATAAAGGCTTTTAGTCCATATCTCGGAATCTGCAGCCAATCTTTAAAAATCGTTGCAATATTTGTGCTCAGCACGTCAAATTACGTCAGAAACAACTTTCAGTTTCTCAGATCCAAAACTGTGTATACTTGTGCTATTAATGAGTTTATTTATGGTTTTGATAGTATTTCCGAAGAAATGACAAAGTGTTAAGAGAGTCATCCTTTAAATTTGTTCTCATTTTGTTACACATATAACCAGCAGCGGAAAATGCACGTTCGGCTTCAACACTTGTTGGCAGAATCAGCGTGGTCGCTTTGGTGGGGTTAGTGGCAGGTGGCGTCTTTATTAACCATTCTGTTCGGATATTGCGCTCTGATTCATCTTCTAAAGGCACATTTTTATCTTCAATATGTTCTTGAACTGGGTCTTCGGTTTGAGGTTGTGGTTCCGCGTCTACTAGCAATCTTTCAATAAAATTTTTCAGTTCCGTTCTTATTGTTAGTTTGCTTGGAAAATAAAATGTTTCCTCATTTGTGGACAATGATTCTTGTTCCAGATATTTAGTTGGATTTTCCAAGTAAAGCAATACCGTAAATCCCGCGGATCCCGCATGTTTAATCCCGCAAAACTGATCCCGCAAAAAAGGTGCGGGATCCCGCGTTTGCGGGATTGGATTCCCTAATTACTATGGGTGCCCAGCTATTTCCCCTTTTCTGCGAAAACGGCGCATTTTGCAACGGTGCCATTCATTTTGTTTGCTGGGTAGGCGGTGCCGTACCTGGAGACGACGGTGCCAGGAGTACCATTTAATGGACGACCCGCTCCTAGATTTTCAATTTTGGGCCTACCTTGGTCCTGCCTATTGGCTGGTGAAGGACCGTGCTCGCCCCGTTCTTGCCAGCGTCCTAGAATTGGCTCTCCGGGGGGACTACCGGGGTCGTCTGGGGCTTATTCTCGACGCCCGCCATGCGGACTGGATCCAGACGCTTCGGGGGCATGCCGAGGACTACGATGAAAGCCTGTCCTTCCGGAGGAACGCCTTCACTCTGATGTGGAATGCCCTTGCTCCCCGCACAGAGAGTATGCCCTGTCTACCAAGGGCTCCATTAATTGAAAACCTCGATCATGGCAAGCCGTACCATTTCCTAAAAAATCTTTCGGAGCTGCCCACCCGATCCGAAAGTTGCCTCAAAGAACTCGGAACAGACCACGTTATATGGTTTGAAACACTTGTCGTTTAAGAAAAAAAGTAAATAAAAAATATCTAAAAAAAAATTCTCGCTGTGTTATTTTTATTTCAAGGTGAAAGGCCTAAGATCTATTCCTCGGTGGTGTTGTTGCTTTTCTTTTCGGGCTCCAAAAAACAAAAATGCTTTGTTTTTTCAGCAGTTATGGATTTGCAATGCATTGTACAAAAATTTTTACTGCTGAAAACAGTTAACTGCATGCGCTCGCTGTGTGCGAATTTTCTTTACAATGTCTGGGATTTTGCATTTCTTCCCTGCCGCTAAAGAGTCGATTGCTATGTCTAGTGCAATGACTGTGCCAGTTCGGCCAACGCCGGCACTGCGGTGCAATATGATTCTTGCATGTTTGTTTTTCCATTTCAGAGCTTTTCTGTTGTCCTTTAATTTTTTCCCAAAAATGAAGTAAATCGTAAGGGTTTGAGGCGCTCTTATCTGGCCAGCATGTAAATTGCCAATGCCATATGATCCTTGATTCTTTCTCATTTATGTTTTTTAATTCTATTTTTGATTGTACACTTCTTTTGTCAACGCTTCTGTCCAACGTTTAAGCAACGAAATTTTTTGTTGTAATTATGTCATTTATTTTCTTGCCCCAATATTGGTGACATTTTTCTTGTCCGTTTTCTATGACATTTGTTAGCATGACAACAATAACACAGTTTTGCTCCCAGACCAGGGACCAAAAAATCATTTAATGTGGTTTTGAGTGGACCTTGCGTCGCAGTATATGCCCTCTTATCGTAAATTTTTTTATGAAGTTCGCGTGTATTGTACGTTGTCGTGATTATGTACCTTAAATAATTTGACCCTGCTGTGATCCAAACAAGGAATGTCAAGATATCTGTTTTTCGATTTGGAAGTTTATAAATTATAGCTTGATTTACACGGTTAGAAAGGCAGAGGTATTCTTTAAAAATCAGTTCATCGCTTGACATTTTGCTTGAGCTGTTACACTTTTGGATTGAGCTCTTGATCTGATGTATTGAATCTTATTTAGAAGTGTTAATTTCTTTTGTATTTTGGTTTAATTTTAATAAGTTTTTTTGATAAGTTTTTTCCTATCCTTATATAAGTAATTTTACGTTAGTTGGAGACGGAATGGAAACTACTTCGAACGGTCCCTCCCAAATAGGTGAAAATTAATTTTGCCTACTTTGATTTTTCAGCCATTCTTTATCCCCTATGCTAAATTCTCTTTCTTTTGAATTTTTATCATAATATGTTTTCGACTTTTCTTTTGCGGCTTTTTGATTTTGCCTAACAATTTTATAGCTTCTCTGAATTTGATACTTTAAAACTTTGCTGGAATCAGCGGGATTATACAAGGGACCTGGTTTATGTTTTAATTTTATTGGAATCTCGAATTCAAAGCCGAAAAGAGTTCTACTGGGAGTTTGTTTTGTGGACGAATGTACCGTGTTGTTATGCAGGTGCATAGCATGATGCAGCCATTCGTCCCAATTTGTTCTTCATTCACAAAATTTCGAAGGAATTCTGCAAGAGGCCGGTGACTTCTTTCAAGTGCACCTTCGAAGCTCCCTTTTTATAGGTCAATATTGCTGATGTTCTTCCCAAAACCTCTTGCATTAGATTCACCTGCAAGTCTATCTTCGTTGCTGCTATGTTCATCTTGTTTTAGTTGTTGATGTTGTCGTAGGTCGGTGTTTGGTGGCGTTGAACCTGGCGCAGAACTTATGACTCGTCAGCTAATGCCTCCAGTCTTGTCTCTTGCTCGCCGAAAGCTCGACAAAGCTATCCCGCTGTTAGTGTGTTGTTGCCCCCCGATCGAGCTCTTCAGCATAGCTTAGACTGTTGCAATGCTGACTTGCCGGCTCGTGTCCCTCATACTTGTCACTTTGCTGCCCGTGTCTATCATTTCTGTCGTTCCGTTTATTCTTTCCCGCCGTTCTAATTCTCGGGTTTCATCCGCTGGCTTTTAGCAATGCGATCGTGGCCTTGGAGTGGTTTCACAACCGTTGCCGTCTGCCGCAACTTCTGGGTTTCATATTTCATCCATTTTATTTGGACGATTGCTGGTAAGGCTAATTTCACAATCGCACAGGTTGAGTCTTAGCGCTGGTTCACAATCGCACAGGTTGAGTCCTAGCACTGGTTCTTGTTGTTGCACTTTTTGTGGTGGAGATTGGGATATATTGCATGGTTGTGCGTCTATGACTCGCAACACAGCGCTAGCTCCTAAAAAGCTCCTTCCCGTTTTCGATCGTTGTAAATGGTACGCGCGTCGCCGCTCTTCAAACCCCACACAACAAATAAAATAACTTAAAAGGTGCAACGAAGCAAATTTTTAGCGACAAATTTGCTTCTAGCAAAATTCAATAGTTTAAGTTTGAACTGAATTTATTTTTTTTTTCTTAGAGGCTTGTTTTATTTTATTACTTTGTTCATTTACGACTAAAAAAAAAAAAAAAAAAAAAAACCACAGGAGAAAGAAAAAAAAAATGTAAATAAGTAATTTCAAAAGCGAAGAAAAAAAAAACCAATCAAGTAAATCCTATTAGGAGCCAAAGCGATCAATCAAACAAAACGCCATGTGGCATTAGGAGCCCAAACGGTTACACGATCCCCGTCAGCTGAGCGAATACCGAATACTCGCTACACCAAGTACCTATCGCAGACATAGCAACATTAAGCCCTCTGGTGGCTATAAAAGGAGAGCAATCGACGAAGATTTATCATCTTCTGACTAGCAGTCGATCAAAGCACTTCGCATAGAAGATCACGCGTGGTAATAATTTTCTAAAAGCAATAGTAGCTTCGAGCTGCAACGCAGTCGCTCCTATTGATCTGTTCTCGCATAGTAATTTTCTAAAAGCAATAGTAGCTTCGAGCTGCAACGCAGTCGCTCCTATTGATCTGTTCTCGCATAGTAACTTTCTAAAATCAATAGTAGCTTCGAGCTGCAACGCAGTCGCTCCTATTGATTTCTGCCCTTGCCCTGGGATTCAGTTAGACAATAGCGCCCCGTGCTGAAACGCAGTCGTGCTATTGAATAACTGTGCCCCAATAGTAGCTTTGACATAGTCTGTCATGGATAAAGGCTACTAAGCAACATTCAAACGTTGCCTCATTTTAAAACACCCTTAAAGCGTTCAAATGTTACCTTGTATTAATACGCCCTTAACACAAACGAACACACGTTGCTCGCAACTCATATCTACATATTTCTAAATCCAATTTTGGCATTCCAGCAGACGCCGTAATTATACACTTTCGTCCAATGCAAGTGCATTGCGACCTCACCCTATTAGTTCAACCTACCGAGATTCTTTGTCATAACCGAGTCCAGCGACCCTTTTACATTTTGATTATCGCTTGCACATGTGCCATCCGATTCTAGCGATCCTCTTTCGCATATTTGACTGTTGAGTCACAAAGCAAATTGCAGTCAATCCATGACCCTATAGAAATTCAGTATAAATATAAGAATTGTTTGTTAGAATAATAAATTGGTGTAAGAATCTTCAAAGTGATCGGGCTGATACTGGCTCGCGCTGTATACTGCCGATCACTCATAAATAAAATATAAATATTTCGAACTTATATAAAAAGAATACTTTTATTTAATTACATGGCGATCCTTGCCCATACTTTTATTTAATTACATGGCGATCCTTGGCCATACGCGAACCCTGGCGCGGAAAAATTATAAAAAATAAATATGTGAAAGTGAAAATGGTGAAAATGCGTAAAAAGAAGAAGAAAAAGAAAATAACTGTCGAAAAATCATTTTATATAAAACTTTCAAGCTTAAATATTTTGCTCAAAACATTTAATTTTGATTGACAACGAAAAAAACAAAATTCTTTATTGAAAAAAAAAAAAAAAAAAAAATTCAAAACGTTTACAAATTAATTATTTGGAAACTGGGTACTAGCACCTACAAGTGCTTGAACGGCTTGTGGTTATTTAAACCAAAAAATACACAATTAATTGAGCAAAAGGTAACCATTCATAACTTCTCAACACATCTAAGGACTAATACAACTTTAAAGGACGTCAATCAAACTAAAAAAAAAAATATTAGAAGAGTGCCTCCCTGCCTGAGTCCCAACACCCCCCAACGATTGAGCATGGGGGACAGCTTTAACAATTTATCAGCAGCAAAAATCATATATAACGCATCAACCGAAATCATCTGTAACGCATCAACCGTGGCAGCACTAGCAACGCCCGGCAACGCAAACATCTGTTTATCTATACAAGCCACAAGTGAACAGCTAAGTCACCTATATATATAAGGTGTAGTAAAAAGAAATCCATTATTTTTCCAATAGATGGCGTTATTTATCTGCATCTCGCGTTGTATAAGTCCGATCGTGTTCCGCTAGGGGGCATTAGAAAGATGACAGTTCCTACTAAAAAAGCTTTTTTGACACTTTTTTGATTGATTGATTCAGTTTTGTTTGAGAGCTTGTCAAAGATGGACATCAGCAAAGAGAAAATTCGCTACATTTTACAGTTTTTCTTCGATAAGGGAGAAAACGCAAGCCAGGCGGCTGAAAATGAGAATAGCGTTTATGGACCTGATACTGTAACAGCCAATCATGCGCAATTTTGGTTTCGTCGATTCCGTTCCGGTAACTTCGATGTCAAGGATGCACCACGCACTGGAAGGCCAATTGTCGAAAATGTCGATAAAATCATGGAAATTATCGAGTCCGACCGTCATGTTAGCACTGTTTCGATTGCAAAAGAGCTAAAGATTGCACAAAAAACCGTTTGGAACCATTTGAATAAGGCTGGATACACAAAGAAGCTCGATGTATGGGTGCCACACGAGTTAACGCAAAAAAACCTCACAGACCGAATTTCCATCTGCGAATCGCTGCTGAACCGCAACAAAATCGACCCATTTCTGAAGCGGTTGGTGACTGGTGATGAAAAGTGGATCACTTACGACAACGTCAAGCGAAAACGGTCGTGGTCGAAACACGGTGAACCGGCGGAAACGGTGGCCAAGCCAGGGTTGACGGCCAGGAAGGTTTTGCTGTGTGTTTGGTGGGATTGGCAGGGAATTATCTAGTATGAGCTGCTCCCATACGGCAAAACTCTTAACTCGGAACTCTACTGTCAACAATTGGACCGTCTGAAGGAAGCAATCGCCCATAAGCGGCCAGATTTGGCCAACAGGAGAGGAATTGTGTTCCATCAGGACAACGCCAGGCCACACACATCGATAGTGACTCGCCAGAAGCTCCGGGAGTTTGGTTGGGAGGTTCTTCTGCATCCACCTTATAGTCTGGACCTGGCACCAAGTGATTTCCATCTGTTCCTGTCCATGGCGAACAATTTTGCTGGTGAAACATTCGCTTCAAGAGAGGCTTCTGAAACTCGACTGTCTCAATTTTTTGCTTATAGGAACGAGGGCTTCTATGAGAGAGGCATAATGAAATTACCTTTAAAATGGCAACAAGTTATCGAACAAAACGGCGCTTATTTGACCTAAATCGGGTCATTCTAACTATCTTAAATAAAGCCCTCAATTTAATGCAAAAATAATGGATTTTTTACTACACCTAATATATTCAATCAAATTAAATTTTTTTTAGCACCAATTAAAAATTTAAATAAATATTAAATGTTAATTCTCATTTTAACTTTAAACATAAATCATTTTCAAATTAAACGAATTTTATTTTGCCACCCAAAATAGAGCATAATCTATTCGTCAATGAAAGTACATACTTAAATTTTTTTAATTATGAAAAAAAATATTATACAAAAAAAAATGTGCAACAATATTTTTACACAAACATTTTCCAATACTATAATTTAATAAGTATTTACTTATTAATAATCTAAAAATCAAATTACTTATTCCTTTTTGAAACATACATATTCTGACTTAGAAAAAAGACCATAACAAACAAAATGACACCAATTGACTTCATAAACACAGCTGTAGAGCTATTACCAGAATTCGATGGAAAAATCGAAAACCTTGATAAATTCATTAATGCACTAGATTTAGTTGACACCATCAAAGGCGAACATGAAGCTATTGCAATTTTATTAATAAAAACAAAATTAACACAAAACGTTGGCAGACTGATAACAAATGAAAATACTATAATTGCAATAAAAAACATATTAAAACAAAATGTAAAACATGAGCCAGCACACTCGATTGCAACAAGAATGCTCAGCATAAAACAACAACAAAAATCTGACCACGACTTTGCAAAAGAAAAAGAAACCCTAGCTGCTCAGCTCGAAAGCGCATATATTTCAGACGGTTTGACGCCAGCGCTTGCAAAACAATACACAGCATATTCGGCAGTCAAAGCAATTAAAACAAATGCAAAATCAGACGAAGTAAAAATGCTGATGCGAGCAAGCCACTTTGGGTCAGTTAATGAGGCAATAAGTAAATTTGTTGAGTTAGGTTCTGAAAGCACAGGAACGATTCAAACAAATTATATAAACAGACAACAATTTTCCGGCAGAAACAGATGCCGAAATAATTCTTTTAATCGAGGTCAGAGTTCATATCGAGGATATAATAGAAATCGTAACTCGAACTACAGAAACGGGATCAATAACTATAACCACCAACATACAAACAATGTCAGCAACGGTTATAACAGAAATAGTAACAATAATTACAACAACTACCGAAATGAAATCATGAGTCAGAAAATCGACATAAGTGCCATTGAATTGAGGAGACCGTCGCTAAAAATCGCTGATAGGCAAGAACTGCTAGAGAAAAAGAACCAAGAGAACATTTTGTCACTCGAGTATGCAAAACAGGCGAACCAAAAATTGAAAAAATCAAAATCTGAACAAGAAAATTTAAAGGATAAAATTATGGATATGTCAATAAAATTCAAAGAATTGAAAAATAATTTTAAAAAGAAATTCGCAACCATGAAAAGAGATATAAATTCGTCAAATAAAGGGTCTAATGAGAAAATCGTTCAGTTAAAAAATCAATAATTATTACTTCAAAATGAAAATCATGAACTGAAAATAAAGAAAGATGAAGAAATGAAAAATATGGCATCGAAAATACATATCTTAAAGAAAAATAAAGAACTCAAAATAAATATTGAACAAAAACATCGACCTTTTGAAAATCGACACGGAAAGATCGATACAATGAGGAATCTCAAACGCAATGAATTACATGCGACAACGGAAAGCAAGGGGAAAAATATTCTTAAATTAGACAAATTGAAAAATTCAAATGATACACAGGGAGAAGTTTTGCATCAAAAAGCAACTATTAAAATTCGAAATATCAAAGAAAAAACCTATAAGAACCCCGAAGTAACGTACAATTGCAATGACAATGCTTTTCAGAGAACATCTCTTGACCGTACCATAAAACAGAAAACAACATATTTAGACCCTTACAACCACTTATTAGAAAAGATAGTCGATCAAGTAGGCCCTATGAAAATGATCACTACAGCAGAATATATTAAAAAATGGGGTACAACATTCGAAGACGAATTTTAAGTAAAATGTAACTGAAAAAAAACAATTTTTAATCAATCATCTTACATCATTTCAAAAAAAAAAAAATTATCATTCAAAATTTCTTCACAAACAGGAAAATCTTATACATACAAATAGATATAAATTAGCATAAGCAAAATAAGTACTTATTGAAAATATTCAGCTACTACGCAACATCTCATTTTATTATGATACATAACATAATAAGACAAACCTTAATTGCAAATATTTGACGTCAACTTAACAAAAAAAAAAGAAAAATTTATAAATGAAAAAAAAAATCAAAAATATAAAATAAAAATATACTGTAATTAACCATTGTATACAATAAATCATAACTTCACCAATATCTATAATCCCATACACGGGTAACCAAAAACATATAAGTTAGCAATATATACCACATAAATTTAACTATACACAAAAAAAAAAAAAATTCTCTCGCAAACTAAGAATTTTTTTTTCCCCCAAAAAGGGAAGGTGTCATGGATAAAGGCTACTATTCACCTACTTAGCAACATTCAAACGTTGCCTCATTTTAAAACACCCTTAAAGCGTTCAAATGTTACCTTGTATTAAAACGCCCTTAACACAAACGAACACACGTTGCTCGCAACTCATATCTACATATTTCTAAATCCAATTTCGGCATTCCAGCAGACGCCGTAATTATACACTTTCGTCCAATGCAAGTGCATTGCGACCTCACACTATTAGTTCAACCTACCGACATTCTTTGTCATAACCGAGTCCAGCGACCCTTTTCTATTTTGATTATCGCTTGCACATGTGCCATCCGATTCTAGCGATCCTCTTTCGCATATTTGACTATTGAGTCACAAAGCAAAGTGCAGTCAATCCATGACCCTATAGAAATTCAGTATAAATATAAGAATTGTTTGTTAGAATAATAAATTGGTGTAAGAATCTTCAAAGTGATCGGGCTGATACTGGCTCGCGCTGTATACTGCCGATCACTCATAAATAAAATATAAATATTTCGAACTTATATAAAAAGAATACTTTTATTTAATTACATGGCGATCCTTGCCCATACTTTTATTTAATTACAAGTCGCTTCGAGCTGGAACGCAGTTGCGCCTTTGTAAAAGTTACCCCAGGTCCCGCCTAGACATTTCGCTGCCCTCGCCCTGGGATTCTGGTAGACAATAGCGCCCCGTGCTGAAACGCAGTCGTGCTATTGAATAACTGCGCCCCAGTACTAGCTTCGACATAGTCGCTTCGAGCTGGAATGCAGTTGCGTCTATTGTACAAGTTACCCCGATACGCCCGTCACGCTAAGTCGACGGGACATAAGCCACGACGCTCCCTTGCCTGAGACACGTTGATTAACTTAGGCACGAGTTATACCGCCTAATTGAACTGGACACAAGACTCATCGTTTAAATGACCTAGGCTCAGGTTTTACCGCCTAACCTACCGAGCTACGAGAACTCACCGTTTTATTGACCTAGGCAACAGTTGTATCGCCTAAAGTACCCAAGACAAGACTCGCCGTTTAACTGACTTAGGC